>ONZH01001072.1:0-175169 GCA_900303285.1 Rhinella marina | reverse complement strand
AGTATATACGGTTTGGAGTGAGTGTGCTGGAACTGTGACACACAGAAAGGTTACACGCAGCTGTGTGAAAAGGATTTGATCACTCAGCTAAAACAAAAAAAAAATTACTTTTTTTTCAATTTTTTTTTAATATTTTTCTTTTAGTTTTGTTTTTTTTGGGGAACGTGACGTGCAGAAACTATCGTACAGCTGACTGACACACTAATGATGGTGGCTATTTAGACTGCGACCCAGACAAATGTCGCACAGAGATTTTTAGGATCAAGCTATATATACGTGACAGGTAGCAGGTGACTTCGTTGTATTTTGTGACGTACAGAAAGTGTCACCTGGACAGTATATACGGTTTGGAGTGAGTGTGCTGAACTGTGACACACAGAAAGGTTACACGCAGCTGTGTGAAATGGATTTGTATCACTCAGCTAAAACAACAAAAAAAATTTTTTTCTATTTTTTTTTAAATATTTTTTCTTTTAGTTTTGTTTTTTTGGGAATGTGACGTGCAGAAACTATCGTACAGCTGACTGACACCCTAATGACGGTGGCTATTTAGACTGCGACCCAGACAAATGTCGCACAGAGATTTTTAGGATCAAGCTATATATACGTGACAGGTAGCAAGTGACTTGGTTGTATTTTGTGACGTACAGAAAGTGTCACCTGGACAGTATATACGGTTTGGAGTGAGTGTGCTGAACTGTGTCACACAGAAAGGTTACACGCAGCTGTGTGAAATGGATTTGTATCACTCAGCTAAAACAAAAAAAAAATATTATTTTTTTTAATATTTTTTTCTTTTAGTTTTGTTTTTTTGGGAATGTGACGTGCAGAAACTATCGTACAGCTGACTGACACCCTAATGACGGTGGCTATTTAGACTGCGACCCAGACAAATGTCGCACAGAGATTTTTAGGATCAAGCTATATATACGTGACAGGTAGCAAGTGACTTGGTTGTATTTTGTGACGTACAGAAAGTGTCACCTGGACAGTATATACGGTTTGGAGTGAGTGTGCTGAACTGTGACACACAGAAAGGTTACACGCAGCTGTGTGAAATGGATTTGTATCACTCAGCTAAAACAAAAAAAAATATTTTTTTTCAATTTTTTTTTAATATTTTTTCTTTTAGTTTTGTTTTTTTGGGAACGTGACGTGCAGAAACTATCGTACAGCTGACTGACACACTAATGACGGTGGCTATTTAGACTGCGACCCAGACAAATGTCGCACAGAGATTTTTAGGATCAAGCTATATATACGTGACAGGTAGCAAGTGACTTGGTTGTATTTTGTGACGTACAGAAAGTGTCACCTGGACAGTATATACGGTTTGGAGTGAGTGTGCTGAACTGTGACACACAGAAAGGTTACACGCAGCTGTGTGAAATGGATTTGTATCACTCAGCTAAAACAACAAAAAAAATTATTTTTTTCTATTTTTTTTTTTTAATATTTTTTTCTTTTAGTTTTGTTTTTTGGGAACGTGACGTGTAGAAACTATCGTACAGCTGACTGACACACTAATGACGGTGGCTATTTAGACTGCGACCCAGACAAATGTCGCACAGAGATTTTTAGGATCATGCTATATATACTTGACAGGTAGCAGGTGACTTGGTTGTATTTTGTGACGTACAGAAAGTGTCACCTGGACAGTATATACGGTTTGGAGTGAGTGTGCTGAACTGTGACACAAAGAAAGGTTACACGCAGATGTGTGAAATGGATTTGTATCACTCAGCTAAATCAACAAAAAAACTAATTTTCTTTCTATATTTTTTTTGTATTTTTGTTTTTTTGGGATCGTGACGTGCAGAAACTATCGTAGAGCTAACTGACACCCTACTGATGGTAGCTATTTAGACTGCGACCCAGACAAATGTCGCACAGAGATTTTTGGGATCAAGCCATACACGTGACAGGCAGCAAATGACTTGGTTGTATTCGGTGACATACAGAAAGTGTCACCTGGACAGAAAATAGTGAGTGTACTGAACTGTGACACTCAGAATGGTTCCACACTGCTGTGTGCAATGTATTTGTATCACTGAGATATAACATAAAAAAAGGGGGTTATACATGGCGATAGCTGCACTACTAGTGCCAGCCAGCCAAGTGACAAAAAAAAAAATGTCTTCTAGCCCTTAGAAGGGCTGTTGGGTTCTTTGTGGGTGATCCCTGCCTAACAGAGAACTAAATGCAGGACCTGACACTGTCCCTGAAAGCCAGCAGCTCTATCCCTAACGACATCCAGACGGCATCTGAGCCGAGCATCTACTGCGGCCAGTCGGTAGTATATTCCAGGGTCACCTGATCAGGCCAGCCAACCCCTGCTATCGACATGTAAGGGCCCCACGTGATGCTGGGTGGTACGCAGAGTCTCCTGGCTTGTGATTGGCTGTGTTTTTAGGCGCCAAAAAAGCACGATGCGGAAGTTGCCATTTCCTCGAGCATGGCGAGATACTCGTCCGAGCAGCGAGCACTTACGAGTACCCTAATGCTCGAACGAGCACCAAGCTCGGACGAGCATGCTCGCTCATCTCTAGTAACGAGCTGAAGGAAGATGTATGTATGAAAGCTCTAGTGCTTTGAGTATTACCGATGGAGTGGCCTGTCGTAATTCTAATGTCCATTTAGTGAGAGAGGACTGAGAAGCATTATAATCTATTGGGACATGTAAAAACGTATAATTATACGATATTTGTCTCTTGGCCTCGTTAATGCCCCAATACCATTTCCTCAGATATGGATTCCATTCTGAGTCTGGTATGCATGCAAGTACTTTTGTTATATAGCTTTTTGCTTGTAGGTATGGAAAGAAAGGGAAGTTTGCATCTGGAAAGTCCTTACGCAGCTCTTCTATGGATTTAACCTGTTTGGATTGTATATTTATGAGTTTATCTATATTTGTTATGCCCAGTTTCTGCCAACTTTTAAAAATGTTATGCGAGGATCCATTGACCAAAGTTAGGTGTGTGGAAAAAGAGGTGTGCAGTGAGCGTAGACCTCTCGCCTTAATACCAGGCTCGCCATATCGTCATGAGTAGCGGATTATCTTTTATCGTCTAAGGAAGCTCATTGTATGAGATATGTAGTAGGTTTGGGAGTGCAATACGCGGTGAGAACGACTGATCTTCAGTCACTGAGGTATAGCAAGAGGAGGAATGGAGTAAGTCTGGCATCAGCCTCATTAAAACCGCCATGTTGTATAGCCTGATTTTGGAAAATCAAGGCCTCTGTTTAGTTTTGGTTGTTGTAGCATATGCCAGGCTATTCTGGGGCGTTTTCCATACCATATGAATTTCCTATACAGATAATTAATTTTCTTTTCGTCTTTGGGTCTAAGATATATGAGGAGCATTTGTAGCATATATAATAATCTGGGAAACTCTGTCATTTTAATGAGATTTTCCCTGCCCACATATGACAATTAGAAATGTTTCCATATCGTTAGAGTAGTTTCCAGAAATGATAGGTAAGGTTTAATATTATAAGTATATATCTGGGATGGGTCTTTTGGGATAGTCACCCCTAGATATGTTATAGTCCTATCTCTCCATGTGAATGGGAAAGCTTTTGTCCAAGTCGGTCTTCTGGGTCCATTTAAGAGTAGTGCCTCTGTTTTTTCTAGATTAATGGTGTATCCCGAAAGGGAACCAATTTCTTTAAGTTCTGCCAATCGTGTGAGTGATCTGGAAGATCGAGTCAATAAATTGCAGGGACAGACTTCCTTATGTGATGATACAAAAAAAAAAACTACTGTCAAAAATGCATGATATGGAAAACAGCTGAGGAGAAATAATGTTCGTTTAGGGTGGGTGTGCCTGAGAAAAGTGAAGGGTCGCAACCAATAGAGTTCTTTGAAAAATGGTTACTTGACAAGTTTGGTAAGACTGTTCTCCCTCCATTATCTGCTATCGAAAGAGCTCATCGTATTCCAACAAAGGCTCCTCTGCCAGGTGCTCTTCCTAGATGTGTGCTTATAAAATTACTACATTATCAGGATAGGGATGCTATTTTAAGAAAGGCGAGGACTATGCAAGATATCTCTATTGATGGATCTAATATTGCCTTTTACCCAGACTTTTCTTTGGCTATACAGAAGAAAAAAGCTACTTTTTTTTAGGTCAAGAAACGTTTAAGAAAATTGGAGGTTTCATATGCCATGATATATCCTGCTCGTTTGAGAATTAATGTTGATGGACAATCTCTATTTTTTGATGACCCCAAAAAAGTGTTAGAATGGCTAGACCATAAGGAGCCAGTGTTGACTAAATTAAGAGTGGTTCAATGATGGTGATAAGGCTGCTATTTTTTTGTTTTTTTGTATATGGCAACTATTGAGGTGGTGACGGGGGGGATCGCCCATACCCCGGAATTTAGTTAACAGCTGAGGGGTGATGAAGGGAATTGAAGGGGGAAAGGGGGGAGGGAAAAAAAAGGAATAACAGGAAAAGGTTTTTTTTTTGTTTTTCTCTCTATCTCTCTCTCTATCTCTCTCTCCAATACCTCACTCTCTCTCAGATTTATATAAGGAGAAAATGATGGTGTATAACAGGGATGGCCAACCTGTGGCTCTCCAGCTGTTGCAGAACTACAACTCCCACGATGCCCTGCTGTAGGCTGATAGCTGTAGTCAGTCTGGGCATGCTGGGAGTTGTAGTTTTGCAACAGCTGGAGAGCCGCAGGTTGGCCATCACTGGCGTATACTGTTTGTCGCGTATGGAGAAGGTTAATTTTGTGACATGGAATATTCGGGGTTTGAATGATCCCGTTAAACGACAAGCTATTTTTGATTATGTGCAGACGTATCTACCCTCTATTATATGCTTCCACGAAACACATTTGGTTAAAGAAAAAATAAGAAGTATTAAGTATGCATGGGTAGGTGCAGCATACCATTCTACTTACACCTCATCATCACGAGGAGTAAGTGTTCTTATACATAGAAGCATTCCTTTTCAATTGATTAAGAGTGAGTTAGATATGGAGGGAAGATATGTCTGTCTATTATGTAAGATCTATAATCTTCAGTGTATTATTGTTTCAGTTTATATTCCACCACCATACGATGAAAGGGTATTTAATAAGGTACTTTGCTTTATATACGCTTTTCCGATATGTCCGTTTATTATTTTGGGAGATTTTAACAGATATGTGCACCCTTACTGGGATAAATTTACTACGTCATTATCTTTGATGAATAATCCGCCTACTCGGTTTGGGCGGTTATTGGAAGAATTAAAATTGTTTGATATATGGAGAAATAAAAATCCTGATAGTAGGAGTTTTTCATGTTACTCTTCTACATATCACTTTCTTTCGAGAATAGATATGGCTTTGGGTAATGATCAGATGTTAATGATGTGCTGTGATGCAAACTATCTGAATCGTGGTATTTCAGATCATTCACCCTTACGAATTGGCTGTAATTTAGGGGGAGTAGGGAAGATAGAACAACTGAGAAAATCTTGGAAATTAAACCCCCATTGGCTTACAGTTATTGTAGTGGACAGGATTGAGGAGGAATTAGAGTCCTTTTTTGAAAATAATATAGGTTCAACGGATTTTCTTACTATATGGGACTCCATGAAGGCATGGTTAAGGGGTGCAATAATTCAGCTAATTAATAGGGCTAAACGCCAAACTGGGGTCCTGGGCAGTAAGTTAAGGAATCAATTAGATGTTGCAGAAATAGAAATGATAGCGGAACCAAATCCTACAAAAACTGAAGCTTGGTTAGTAGCACAGAAAGAATATCAGAAATATTTAATGGATTTGGCAGTTCATATGAGGTCTTTTAGGCATATGAAATATTATGAAGAAGGGCAAAAGACAGGTAGACTGCTAGCGGAATTGGTACGCAATCACTCTGGTATGCCCTGTGTTTCGTCCTTGCGTTTGGAAGGAAGGGATATAACACAAGATCAGGGAGAAATACTAGATGGATTTCAGAGATTTTATACCCAGTTGTATTCAACTGAAAGGGCTAACTCTGCAACTCAGATATCAAAATACTTACAAAATATTGTGTTACCCACCTTATCTAGGGAGAACAATGAAATGTTAGAGGCCCCACTTACAATTCAAGAACTAAAGGGTGCATTAGATCAAATGTCTAATAAAAGATCACCGGGATTGGATGGATTTCCGGCGGAGCTGTACAGAAGCCTGAATACTATAATGCTTTCTAAATTATTGGAGGTACAGTACAGACCAAAAATTTGGACACACCTTCTCATTTAAAGAGTTTTCTGTATTTTCATGAATATGAAAATTGTAGATTCACACTGAAGGCATCAAAACTATGAATTAACACATGTGGAATTATATACTTAACAAAAAAGTGTGAAACAACTGAAAATATTCTAGGTTCTTCAAAGTAGCCACCTTTTGCTTTGATTACTGCTTTGCACACTCTTGGCATTCTCTTGATGAGCTTCAAGAGGTAGTCACCTGAAATGGTTTTGACTTCACAAGTGTGCCCTGTCAGGTTTAATAAGTGGGATTTCTTGCCTTATAAATGGGGTTGGGGCAATGAGTTATGTTGGGCAGAAGTCAGGTGGATACACAGCTGATAGTCCTACTGAATAGACTGTTAGAATTTGTATTATAGCAATAAAAGCAAAAAAAAAAGCAGCTAAGTAAATAAAAACGAGTGGCCATCATTACTTTAAGAAATGAAGGTCAGTCAGTCCGAAAAATTGGGAAAACTTTGAAAGTGTCCCCAAGTTCAGTCGCAAAAACCATCAAGCGCTACAAAGAAACTGGCTCACATGAGGACCGCCCCAGGAAAGGAAGACCAAGAGTCACCTCTGCTGCGGAGGATAAGTTCATCCGAGTCACCAGCCTCAAAAATCGCAGGTTAACAGCAGCTCAGATTAGAGACCAGGTCAATGCCACACAGAGTTCTAGCAGCAGACACATCTCTACAACAACTGTTAAGAGGAGACTGTGTGCAGCAGGCCTTCATGGTAAAATAGCTGCTAGGAAACCACTGCTAAGGACAGGCAACAAGCAGAAGAGACTTGTTTGGGCTAAAGAACACAAGGAATAGACATTAGACCAGTGGAAATCTGTGCTTTGGACTGATGAGTCAAATTTGAGATCTTTGGTTCCAACCACCGTGTCTTTGTGTGACACAGAAAAGGTGAACGGATGGACTCTACATGCCTGGTTCCCACCGTGAAGCATGGAGGAGGAGGTGTGATGGTGTGGGGGTGCTTTGCTAGCGACACTGTTGGGGATTTATTCAAAATTGAAGGCATACTGAACCAGCATGGCTACCACAGCATCTTGCAGCGGCATGCTATTCCATCCGGTTTGCGTTTAGTTGGACCATCATTTATTTATCAACAGGACAATGCCCCCAAACACACCTCCAGGCTGTGTAAGGGCTATTTGACCAAGAAGGAGAGTGATGGGCTGCTATGCCAGATGACCTGGCCTCCACAGTCACCAGACCTGAACCCAAATCGAGATGGTTTGGGGTGAGCTGGACCGCAGAGTGAAGGCAAAAGGGCCAACAAGTGCTAAGCATCTCTGGGAACTCCTTCAAGACTGTTGGAATACCATTTCAGGTGAGTACCTCTTGAAGCTCATCAAGAGAATGTCAAGAGTGTGCAAAGCAGTAATCAAAGCAAAAGGTGGCTACTTTGAAGAACCTAGAATATAAGACATATTTTCAGTTGTTTTACACTTTTTTGTTAAGTATATAATTCCACATGTGTTAATTCATAGTTTTGATGCCTTCAGTGTGAATCTACAATTTTCATAGTCATGAAAATACAGAAAACTCTTTGAATGAGAAGGTGTGTACAAACTTTTGGTCTGTACTGTATATGATGAATCCCTGAGAAAAGGATCTCAAAGTCAATGCAAGAAGCTATAATAGTGTTACTGCCGAAACCGGGTAAGGACCAACAACTTCTGGAGTCATACAAAAATATTAGCAAAAATATTAGCGATCCGATTGTCTAAAGTAGTTACCACATTAATTTATCCGGATCAAACAGGTTTTATGCCTTCAACGGCGAATAATTTAAGACGGTTATTTATCAACCTGCAAATACCTGCAGGAAAATATAGGGAAAGGGCAATATGCTCATTAGATGCGGAAAAGGCCTTTGATTCCGTAGAGTGGTCCTTCCTATGGGAAATATTGAGTAAATTCGGGTTTGGAGAACGATTTATCAGTGGGGTCAGGCTCCTGTACAGCTCCACCGGTGCGTATATTAGAGTAAATAGAATTCTATCTGGTAGGGTAGAATTGAATAGAGGGACCAGACAGGGGTGTCCCTTGTCTCCTCTCTTGTTTGCCTTGGTGATGGAGCCTTTGGCTGCTATGATTAGGACAGAGAGAGAGATAGTGGGGTTTGCACGAAGAATAGTAGAGGAGAGGATAGCACTCTATGCGTATGATGTCCTGCTATTTCTGGATAGGATTAAGTTCTTACTTCCAAAGGTGATGGCATTCATAATAGAATATGGGAATTACTCGGGATTAAAAATAAATTGGAGCAAATCCACTATATTGTATTTGGATCCCTTGCCATTAGGGAGTGAGCTGGAGGCTTGTCCTTTGAGGAGTGTGGAGCAGTTTCGTTACCTTGGAGTGGAGATTACAGCAAATATAACTAGCTATTATTCACTAAATCTGGTACCCTTACTAGGTAAATTCAGAGAGAAGTTATTGTCATGGGGTAAATTACCAATATCAGTAATAGGACGGGTTAATTTAATTAAAATGATTTGGTTGCCACAGTTAATATACTACTTGCATAACAGTCCGATATGGATAACTAAGGAATTCTTTGTAAGGGTTAAAAGATTGTTCAGGTCGTTAATTTGGGGGTCTGGATACCCTAGAATTAAACTAGAAGTACTGTTTCGGGGCACTAATGAAGGTGGGTTGGCAGTGCCAAACCCTGAACTGTACTTCTATGCAACACAGATGAAACATTTCATTGGATGGGATAAAGAGGAGCGTAGAGATAGGATATACGATGTTTTGAGAAACCTCTTTAAAAAAGATAATTTAATATAGGTTTTGGAGGTAAAAGGATTAAAAAACCCTGTCCTTAATGGATAAAGTATGGTGGAAGGTCAGAGCATTGCAAAGTCTGGAGGGCCCAACAAACTACACATCTATATGGGAGACAGTATGGTTGCCGGAATTGTGTGGCTTGGAGGGCTTTGCGGATTGGAAAAAAAAGGAATTCTGAGCTTTCAGCAGATCTATAAGGAGGGGGAATTAAAACAGTTTAAGGAAATACAACAAGATTTTGGGCTGACTAATAAATATTTTTATCAATATTTGCAATTACGTCATGCGTTAGAAACTCCAAAAAAATCTACAAAAATATCTGTTAGGCAGAATACTATTGCGTCTGTAATTTTGGACGGAGATGAGACAAAAGGATTAATATCAAAAATATATTCTCAGTTGCTAAGAGTATACCTAAAATCTTACCCATTGGTGGCAAAGAATAAATGGGAGCGGGATGTAGGGCCTATATCTGATATGGAATGGAAGGAGATTCTTAGCTATATTCCATTCTTATCATTAAGTCATATGCATAGGTTGTCTCAGATCTATATATTACATAGGGTGTATAAGTCTCCGAAAGTACTGTATGGAGTGGGGGTAAGAGATGATTCTGCTTGTCCTCATTGTCAATTGGCTCAGGCAGATTTGTTTCATATGCTTTGGCTCTGCTCAAAAATAAGGGAATGTTGGTCTAAAATACTAGCACTGATTCATAAGGCCTACGGTAATTGTGAAGTGCCCAGTTCTCTGTATTCTTGGTTCCTCAAGGACTATTATGGCATCCTCAAGAATTAAATTGGCGATTCTACGACTATTATACCAGGCAAGGAAGCTTATAGCACAATTTTGGATAAGTGATCAAGTGCCTACTATAAAATATTATGTGGAGAAAGTGAATAAAATAATATACTTAGAAAAAGGAATATATGCCAAACGGGATCAGATAGATGTATTTGATTCATTGTGGGCCTTAGGGATCAGAAATGTTGGTGAGAGAGAGTGGGGAGGGAGATGACAGAGATGCTTTTTTTTGGGGGCGGGGATATTAGAGAACACAATGATTATTACTGTACGTGATATATGTGAATAATGTGAAAAGAATATATTGTTTCTCTTTTTTTCTGTTATTGCTTTAAATTAATATAAAAATAATAAAGGATAAAAAAAAAGTTCTGCCAGCAGCGCCTCGAGTGAGTTCTCTGGGTCAGAGACCATCAGTAAAACATCATCGGCGAATGCTGCGGTTCTCATTTCGTTATCACCAATCCTCACTTCACAGAAACTACGTGTGACCTGGTGGTGGTATAGAAGAGGGTGCAGAGACAGGCTGAACAAAATAGGGGACAGGGGGCATCCCTGTCTAGTAAATCTATAGAGGTCCAAATATTTAGAATTTTTATCATTAATGGTTATCAAAGTGGTGACATCAGTGTAAATATTGGCAACGAAGCGTCTGAAGTCAGGGCCAAAGCCACGTGTGATGAGGGCAGCATGGAGAAAGGGCCACGACACCGTGTCAACTGCTTGCTCCACATCTAGACTAAGCAAAAGCAGTTGCTGCTGTGATAGATCTTGGGCTGTTACCGTGGCTGCTATTGCCCGTCGCACATTACAGACTGCATGTCTTTTCTGGGTGAAGCCTGATTGGGTGGGGTGAATTAAGGTCGGGAGAAAGGTTTGCATACGGTTGGCTACAATTTTCGCTAGTATTTTGTAATCTTGATTTAGTAGTGTTATCGGTCTATAGGATTGTGGCTTGTCTGGGTTTTTATTTGGTTTGGGGAACACTATCACCCTAGATTCTGTGAATCGGTCTACTGAAGCTCCATTTTTATATATTTGGGTATACAAGGTCGTTAGGGTTGGTATGATCTCTGGTGATAGCATTTTGTAATACTCCACCGAAAGACCATCTGGGCCAGGCGTTTTACAATTGTGAGATTTAAAAATTGCTTGTCTCACCTACTCCTCTGTTATGTCTGCATCTAGAAAGGATTTTATTACCTCTGTTAGGGTGGGCATGTGTAGAGAATCCAAAAATCCTTGTGTTTTCTCTAATTGTGCCGGAGAAGCCCTATAAAGGTCTTCGTAGTAATTAAAGAAGACCTCACCATAAATATAACTTATGTTTTAGACTAATTCATCATCAATAATTACCTAATATAATGTCAATTTCACATATTTACCGTTCAGTAGTTATAGAAGTAGTTTTCTTCCTCTGCTACCCACTGTGTTTCCTCATAAGTTACCATGGCATCAACCTGTAGTTCTGAGCCTTTGTTAGGGCGAGCATGCTCAGTGTGTTGCTATCAGTTCTCTAGCTAAATGTTAGTGTGCTGCTGGTTACTGAGTACAGGAAGCGTGACTGCTCTGTATATAAGGCAGCCAATCAGTAATCATCAACACTCATGAGCAAGCAGAAACTTACAGCAGGAAAGCTAGGCATTGTGGGGATTGTAGTTTTGTGAGGGAAGATCAGGAGCCATGATACTGTCAGTGTGTTGCAGGCTCACACAGGAGCTAGACAAATGGATTGCAAGGTAAAATGAAGCTCTGGTTATATATATAGGTATGGGTTCTGGTTGGGTCACAGCTTGCAACCTTAATGCAGTTTTATAAAAATTAAGTTACTTTACTGGAATACCCCTTTAAGAAAAAACCTGATGAGGAATCCGCATCATTCAGCGTTTAACTGTGGTCTTGGGTGTGGTTTCGATGAGAATTTTCATTCCTGGCTATTTTCAATGGAATTCTGAATGCAGATTTCACGAGGAATCCATGCCAAGAATGGACTGGACACTACTTTTATTCGCAGTGCGGCTTATAAAACAGCGCCGTATAGAATGAATAGGGACGTTTTTGGCAAGAATTTTTGTGCTGTGGAATCCATGCCAAAATCCTCCTTCTAAAAAATTCTGTGTGAGCCTAGCCATAGACTTCATTGGGATTGTTTAAAAAGATTAAAATAGACAAATCGCTCCTTCAGTAAGTGATTGACAGTTGTTATAAAACGTTTTTTTAGCATCAAATCTTCCTCTATCACCTACAACAATAACCTTTTTTAAATCCCTATGATTAGCTGAGTCCAAATGTGTAAATAGCTTACTAGGCAAAAATGTGGTGACAGGTGACAGAATCCCTTTAAGTAATGTCATAGCCAGACCCGTATTTCTGATATTTAAGGACTCAATACTGACAGGGAGTGTTCCACAGGATTGGTGCATAGCAAATTTGGTGCCAATATTCAAAAAGGGTCCAAAAACAGAGCCGGTATAGGCTGGTAAGTTTAACATTTGTTGTGGGTAAACTGTTTGAAGGTTTTCTAAGAGATGCTATCTTGGAGTACCTCAATGAAAATAAGCAAATAACTCCATATCAGCATGGCTTCATGAGGGATCGGTCATGTCAAACTAATTTAATCAGTTTCTATGAGGAGGTAAGTTCTAGACTTGACCGTGGCGAACAGGGGCGTAGCTAAAGGCTCATGGGCCCTGGTGCAAGAGTTCAGCTTGGGCTCCCCTTCCCTCAGTACTTTGTGTGTCTTCTTATGTGGCACAAGGGTCTTTGGGCCCCCTCAGGTTCTTTGGCCCGGTAGCGACTGCTACCTCTGCACCCCCTATAGCTACGCCCCTGCCTGCTGTCCAGATACATGCCCACACATATTCTCCGTTCCTCACAAAACCTCCTTCTCTACTCTCCTCTGTTCCTCGCACAATTGTCTCCAAGATTTCTCTCATTCAGCCCCCATAGAGTGCACTCACAGGGTGTTGGAATTTTCAGCAAGAGCAGATTTTTTTCAAATTTGCAGATTTATTTTGGTGCAGATTTTGTTGTGGATCTTCTGTATGAGAATCGCTTCATTCAATTCAAAGGGAAACTAATTCTGCAGTGGAGAATGCGGCATAAAAATCAATGTGAATTTTTCCTCAGCATTTTCCACTGCAGAATCAGTTTCCCATTGAATTTAATGGAGAGATTCTCATACAGGAAATCCACAACACATCATTTATGTTGCGGAAGGTAAATTCACGCAGGGATAGACAATTTTAAGGCCCATAGGATAACATGGGGGAAGTGTTGATGCTGCAGCCATGTGTGAATGCACCCATACTCTGGAACTCACTACCCCAGCATATCATTGAGGTTCTGATCCAAGGTCTGAAAATATTTTTCATCAGACCTCAGCTCAGACCCCGAAATGTAAATAAGACCCCTCCCCCCGTCTTATTAACATTGGGGGTCCGAGCTGAGGTCTGATGAAAAATATATTTTTTTTTCTTATTTTCCTCCTATAAAACCTAGGTGTGTCTTATAGGGGGAAAAATATGGTACGATCCTTCTAAGATGTACAGTGCCATGGAATTAATAGCCCTTTCAAATAAATAATAATAATGTGTGGATGTTGCTGAAGAACGTTTCTACAAGGCGTAAATGCAGGGGCGGACTGGGAACCTAAAGTGGTCCTTAAAAAAAAAAAAAAAGTGGCTCCAAATTTAAAGAGTAACAAAATTGACAGGAGGCGGGGCAACACAATTAGGCAGGGCCTACAATACTGTAGTGCAGCACAAAATACTGCCTCAGCAGAAGCAAATACCAGAGTGCAGCACACAATACCGAAGCCCATGCCACAGTATGAGGGCTCGTGCACACGCGTGCCGGCCGTGCCCGTATTGCGCCCCGCAAACAGCAACAATATACAAGCTCCGTCTGTGTGCGAACCGTATCATGAACCGTATTCACTTAAATAGGACTGCGATCCGGAAGATATGGAGCGGAAGGCCATGTAAGCACTACGGAGTTCTTCTGTGGCATTTTGGCGTGTGCTCTATTTTTTTGCTGTGCGGACAGATCGTGGACCCATTCAGGCTGAGTGGGTCTGTATCCGTCAGTGCTGGCCACACAACAGTGCCAGGCAATGAACAGCACGGGTGACATGAGCCCTGAAACTGTATCACCATCCTGAGGACAGTGATACAGCTGAGTTCAGGAGGGGACCTGCAGATGTTGGCCTGATACTCCTAGCATTAAAGCCTCATTCACACGTCAGTATTTTGGTCAGTGATTTCCATCAGTGATTGTGAGCCCAAACCAGGATTGGAGCCTCCACAGACATAAGGTATAAGGCCTCTTTCACACTGGCGTCACGTATTCAGTCCGGATGCGTTCCAGAAAATCCGCACGCATCCGCACCAATCCGCACGCAATCGCAGTCAGTTTTGACTGCGATTGCATACGTTCGTTCAGTTTTTTCCGCGTGGGTGCGAAGCGTTTTGATGCGTTTTTCACGAGCGTGATAAAAAACTGAATGTTTACAAACGACATCTCTTAGCAACCATCAGTGAATAACGCATTGCATCCGCGTTATTCACTTCAATGGGGCCAGGGCTGTGTGAAAAACGCTGAATATAGAACATGCTGCGATTTTCACGCAACGGCGAACTGATGCGTGAAAAAATTCGCTCATGTGAAAAGCCCCATTGAAATGAATGGGTCAGGATTCAGTGCGGGTGCAATGCATTCACATCACGCATTGCACCCGCGCGGAAATCTCGCCCGTGTGAAAGGGGCCTAAGGGTGAGATCTACACCTGTTCTATGTTTAGTGCTGCACCTGGTTTTGGTTCAAAATCACTGATGGAAATCACTGACCAAACTACTGACATGTGAATGAGGCATAATGCTGAGAGCATCAGATTATTATGTACCCGGCCAGTGGCCAATAGGTGGGCTTAAGTGGCCTCCTGGTCATCAGGCCAATGGGAAATTTCCCAGTAGGGTCTATGGCCAGATGGAATACAGAAGCTGTGGATTGGTTGCCACCAGGGGCGTAGCTAAAGGCTCATGGGCCTTGGTGCAAGAGTTCAGCTTGGGCCCCCCTTCCCTCAGTGCTTTGTGTGTCTTCTTATGCGGCACAAGGGTCTTTGGGCCACCTCAGGCTCCTGGGCCCGGTAGCGACTGCTACCTCTGCACCCCTATAGCTACGCCCCTGGTGGCGAAGCAATGGATGTCGTATATATGGACTTCTCCAAAACATTTGCCACTGTACCACATAAAAGGTTAGTATATAAAATGAGAATGCTTGGACTGGGAGAAAATGTCTGTATGTGGGTAAGTAACTGGCTCAGTGATAGAAAACAGAGGGTGGTTATTAACGGTACACACTCAGATTGGGTCACTGTCACTAGTGGGGTACCACAGAGGTCAGTATTGGGCCCTATTCTCTTCAATATATTTATTAATGATCTTGCTGAAGATTTGCACAGTAAAATATCAGTTTTTTGCAGATGATGCTAAACTGTGTAAAGTAATTAAAACAGAAGAGGACAGTACACTGCTATAGATGGATCTGGATAGAGTGGAGGCTTGGGCAGAGAAGTGGCAGATGATGTTTAACACTGACAAATGTAAGGTTATGCATATGGGAAGGAATAATGAAAGTCACCAGTACATACTAAATGGTAAAACATTGGGTAACACTGACATGGAAAAGGACCTAGGAATTTTAGTGAACAGCAAACTAAGCTGCAGAAACCAGTGTCAGACAGCTGCTGCCAAGGCCAATAAGATAATGGGTTGCATCAAAAGGGGCATAGATGCCCGTGATGAGAACATAGTCCTGCCACTTTACAAATCACTAGTCAGACCACACATGGAGTACTGTGTACAGTTCTGGGCTCCTGTGAACAAGGCAGACATAGCAGAGCTGGAGAGGGTTCAGAAGATGGCAACTAAAGTAATAACTGGAATGGGTGGACTACAGTACCCAGAAAGATCAAAATTAGGGTTATTCACCTTAGAAAAAAGACGACTGAGGGGAGATCTAATAACTATGTATAAATATATCAGGGCTCAGTACAGAGATCTCTCCCATGATCTATTTATCCCAAGGACTGTGACTGTGACGAGGGAACATCCTCTGCGTCTGGAGGAAAGAAGGTTTCTACACAAACATAGAAGAGGATTCTTTACAGTAAGAGCAGTGAGACTATGGAACTCTCTGCCTGAGGAGGTGGTGATGGTGAGTTCACTAAAAGAGTTCAAAAGGGGCCTGGATGTATTTCTGGAGGGTAATAATATTACAGGTTATAGTTACTAGAGATGGGTCGTTGATCCAGGGAGTTATTATAATTGCCTGATTGGAGTCGGGAAATAATTTTTTTCCCCCAAAAGTGGGGGAAATTGGCTTCTACCTCAAAGGTTTTTTTTGTCTTCCTCTGGATCAACTTGCAGGATATAGGGCCGAACTGAATGGACAGATGTCTTTTTTTGGCCGTATAAACCATGTTACTATCTTACTATGTTTACATCAGGGACGCTCAACCTGTGGCCCTCCAGCTGTTGCAAAACTACAACTCCCAGCATGCCCTACAAGCTGTAGGCTGTCCAACCATGCTGGCAGCTGTAGTTTTGCAAAAGCCAGAGGGCCGCAGGTTGGGCATCCCTGGTTTACATAAACAGAAAATCCGCACAAAAATCAGCACCAAAAACTGCATAAAAACAAATACTGCAGAGTTATGTTTGTTTTTTTGTGTGGTTTTGGATCAGATTTCATGTGGATTTTCTACACATAAATATGCACCGTGTGCACCCACCCTAAAAGTGTCATCTGCTGTGCAATAACAGTTAAAAATGCTACTTCTAACCCTTTTCCAACATAAGGAATAGTAGTAAACAGATACAGTTTCAAGATTATGATGTTACGATAACAGTGATATTTTGTATTATACAATATTCAGTTTTTTTCTCTATATCTGTGTTGTTCTGTTCCTGCAAATTCCATAATTTACTTCCTTGTTTTGCCTGTGTGAAGACCTAAAATGTCAGCTTGTTTTGACAATGCAAAGGGTAATATTAATCTACCATTCTCTTTCTTAGCCATACAAAAAACAAAATCAATCACTCTGATACACAGTGGTGTCACAATTCAATCTTTATGAAGAGAAATCTTAGCAAACAACGCAAATTAAATATATAGCAAAATGAAATCAAACACGGGCGCCTCACACTGGCCCCAGCACAAAGGTTTTATGAAAATGACAATAACAATATATATTTTTCTTTTTTTGGGGGGAAAAAATCCAAACCAAAAAAGCCTTTAATAATAGAAAGAAAGAAAGTACAAATTGGTAAAGGGTTCACTGCAGACACGTATTCCTCCGGCTCCAAAATAAGTTCACAGCAGGCCCCCAGTCTTCTTTTTTTTTATTTGCAATTTCTTGAAAAATAAATACAGCAGCCTGAAAAGATGAGGTCAAGTGCGTACGGCAGTAATGACGGTGATTACAACAGAGCTTGCACAATTTTTGCACACTTTTCCAATACAAAACAAAAAATAGCATAAATGGTTTATAATTTTCCTCCTTTGAAAATCACTGATGAGTGCTGGGAATTAAGTTCGATAGTTGTTTCTTCTGAATGCTCCCCTGATTAGGTGGATTGTCTGCCTGTCTTTTCCCCTTGGTTCTAATGCTGGTGGCAGTTTCAAACCAAGCCTTTTGTTGCTTTTACTTTAGATATGGACAAAAGCAACAAGTAAGGTGATCAGAAACACAAATTACTAAAGAGAACAAGATATCTTTCACGAGAATGCAGCAATACAATCTTTTATTTTCTTAAGAATCAATAAGAACACTTGTAAGAAATGTTTTCTAAGAAATTGTATGCTTGAAGGAAACCTAACCCCTTTAAAAAAATATTATTTAAGGCCATTTTCTAATACAACATAAAGGTGACCCCCATTCATTGAGGATCTCCATCAAATAGAGGATCTACCTTGTCTGTACATTGTCATTAATTGTCCAAAAAGCGTTATGTACTGCTTAGTTTCCCCAGTGGTGGCGCTGCAGGGCAGCTGAATACTCACTGGCTCAGATTTATTAAGGGCAATTTCACAAAGGCATATTCAGTGTGGGAAAAACCTTTCCACGCGACAGCAGTATTTCCCGGACTGAACACAGCTCGTGTGACACAAACTCATAGCCTTAGGGTTCATGCATACGAATGTATTTTCTTTCCGTGTCTGTTCCATTTTTTTTGTGGACCACATGCGGAACCATTCATTTCAATGGGACTTTAAAAAAAAGGAAGTTACTCCGCGTGCATTCCGTTTCCGCGTGTCCATTCCCCCCAAAAAATAGAGCATATCCTATTATTGTCTGCATTACAGACAAGGATAGGACTGTTCTATTAGGGACCAGCTGTTCCGTTCTGCAAAATACAGAATGCACACAGATGCCATCCGTATTTTTTGCAGATCCGTGTTTTGCGGACTGCAAAATACATACTGTCGTGTACACGACCCCTTATAATGATTCATAATGCTGTCTGGTCCCACCCAACCTTAGCTGTGCTGAATTGTACTTACATGCTGCTGTCAGTACAATTCAGTACAGCGCAGTGAGGCAGGAACACACAGCATTAAAGAGCTTTGAGTTTGTTGAACAGGATCAGCGTTCAGTCTGGGAAAAAATACTGTCACACAGAGTATGTTTCCCTGCACTGAATATACAGTGCCTTGCGAAAGTATTCGGCCCTCTGGAACTTTTCAACCTTTTGCCACATTTCAGGCTTCAAACAAAAAGATATAACATTTTAAATTTTTGGTGAAGAATCAACAACAAGTGGGTCACAATTGTGAAGTGGAACGAATTTCATCCAGAATGGTCCTGTATTTGGCTCCATCCATCTTCCCATCAATTTTAACCATCTTCCCTGTCCCTGCTGATGAAAAGCAGGCCCAAACCATGATGCTGCCACCACCATGTTTGACAGTGGGGATGGTGTGTTCAGGGTGATGAGCTGTGTTGCTTTTACGCCAAACATATCGTTTTGCATTGTTTCCAAAAAGTTCGATTTTGGTTTCATCTGACCAGAGCACCTTCTTCCACATCTTTGGTGTGTCTGTAAACGAGACTTTTTATGGATATCTTTGAGAAATGGCTTTCTTCTTGCCAGTCTTCCATAAAAGCCAGATTTGTGAAGTGTTGGACTGATTGTTGTCCTATGGACAGACTCTCCCACCTCAGCTGTAGATCTCTGCAGTTCATTCAGAGTGATCATGGGCCTCTTGGCTGCATCTCTGATCAGTCTTCTCCTTGTTTGAGATGAAAGTTTAGAGGGACGGCCGGGTCTTGGTAGATTTGCAGGGGTCTGATACTCCTTCCATTTCAATATGATCGCTTGCACAGTGCTCCTTGGGATGTTTAAAGCTTGGGAAATCTTTTGGTATCCAAATCCGGCTTTAAACTTCTCCACAACAGTATCACGGAGCTGCCTGGTGTGTTCCTTGGTCTTCATGATGCAGAACCCTGAGACTATCACAGAGCAGGTGCATTTATACGGAGACTTGATTACACACAGGTGGATTCTATTTATCTTCATCAGTCATTTAGGACAACATTGGATCATTCAGAGATCCTCAATGAACTTCTGGAGTGAGTTTTCTGAACTGAAAGTAAATGGGCCGAATAATTTTGCACGCCCCACTTTTCAGTTTTATTATTACAAAAAAAGTTTAAATGATCCAATAAATTTTGCTCCACTTCACAATTGTGAACCACTTGTTGCTGATTCTTCACCAAAAATTTAACATGTTATATCTTTTTGTTTGAAGCCTGAAATGTGGCAAAAGGTTGAAAAGTTCCAAGGGGCTGATTACGTTCGCAAAGCACTGTACATATGTGAAACCGCCCTAATAGATAGTATAAATTTGATAGGCTGTCTAGATGTGCATCAAAAGGATGATAAATGTGGTGCTGGGATGGATATTTTAGTCTACTATTATGCCAAATATTGGCTGGGTTAGTTTGAGTCAGAATTTTACACCAGAATTGTGCCGAAATGTTGCCCCCTTTTGTGTTATATACTTGTGTATATATATTTATATATATATATATATATATAAATATATATATATATATATATATATATATATATGTTCCAGAAGCATAAAGAGCATCTGTAACCAAAGCCTCAGGGTCATTTGCATGTATATTGTTTGTGGTCTTTACGCATTTCTTTGCATTTTCATTCTTAAAATTGCTGCAAAACATGACAATAAATGGTACGTGTCAGGGTGTCCGTCCATTTCTGACTAAGATAAGCAACACTGTATCTTGGTGAAACGTACCGAGGCAAAATGCGAAAATCATGTGGATTTTGTTGTGAAAACTCTGCAGATATGCTGCTGATTCACCCTTGGTATTGCAAAGAGTGAAATCAAATTCACCAGGTTGTTGCATGTTTTATGTGGTCACAAAAATCATCGTTTCCCGGCTGCAGATCATGCCGTCTAATCAAGCTGTGCAGCTGGCAAATAATAGTTCTGCATGGGGATATGCCTATACTGTGGAGGGGATTGCTGCATATAAAGGCAGAGATCTCATTCACTAATGAGTAGGCGATTGTCAGGAAGGAACGCCTACCTCCTGACAATTGTCTGCTAAGTCTAGCTGCTGGCTGCTTTCATACAGTTAGTGTCTGATCAGTGATTACCATTATGTAAAAGCCTTACGTGTGGATTGCAGTACAGATGTTTAAAGTCTCATCCACTTCCCTGCTACAGTAAAAAGCTGCAGATTTTCCACACACAATTCCACTGCAGAATATCCACATCATTTACACCCTGTGTGGCTGCACCCTAATGTTTTCAGTGACAGTCTCCCTGTCTTTGCTTGCCTTCATGCACCTGTATTGTTCACCTGGCTTACATGGCTCATTGCTAATATTCCCTTCAAGATAAGCTTACCAGTCGCACATGTCTTTTTTATCTGTGTCCATGGAAACTGCTTTAAATGTCTAGCATTAAGTGGATGGCTATTGTTATAAATGCGGTTGTAAAACATTAACAATCATTTCATCTGCCTTTTCTTTACTCTAGAGCCTGTGCACACAATCAGTTTTGGAAAATTTGTATGGATTTCAAATACACCTCCCTTAAAGGGGTTATCCAGGAATTGATGATGACCTATCCTCAGGTCAGTCCTGGCACCCCCGCCTATCAGCTGTTTTGGGAAGCCGTTCGAATTTGCAATAGTAAAGCATTCTATGCTATAAGCCAGGGATGCCCAACTTGCGGCCCTCCAGCAGTTGTAAAACTACAACTCCCACAATGCCCTGCTGTAAACTAATAGCTGTAGGCTGTCCAGGCATGCTGAGAGTTGTAGTTTTGCAACACCTGGAGGGCCGTAACTTGGGCATCCCTGCATAAGCAATCTAATAATTGCAAGTCCTTCTGGTGGGGAAGAAAAATAAAGTAAAAATATAAAATAAATAAAAATATATATATAAAGAAAATTAAAAATTCAAATAATCCCTATTTTACAAATAAATATAACTAAACAATAAGAAAAATAACAATAAATTGCCTAATTGCATGCAAAAATGGTGTAATAAAAGAAAAATGAAAATGGTCAAATTAACATTTTTTTTGTTTTGCCTGAAAACAAACTGATTAAAAAGTGATCAAAAACTCATTGTTTCAAAAAAGTGGTAAAAGTTGACAAAAATATTAAAAGTTTATTTTTTTGAAAGTATTAAAACATTTAAAAAACTATTTAAAAAATGGTATAGTTAATCTTACTGACCTACAGAATGAAGCTAACATGCCATACTGAAATGCTATAAAAACAAAATCCATAAAACTATAAAGGAATTGCGAGGTTTTTTTCCCCCCCAATTCCACTCCAGTTCGCATTTCTGCTTCAACTTCCCATTACATAATATGCAATATTAAATGATGCCATTAGCCCTGATAGAGGCTATGTGAACAAAACAAAACAAAAATAAAAAAGTTATGGCTCCTGGAAGGCAGGGAATAAAAAACAAAACTGAAAAAAAGAAAAATGGCCGCATCAGAGGGGTGAATCATCTGATGATGCCGCATGATGCAGAAACATGTAGTTGTGGTTATTTTTTAAGTAAATTGGGGGCTTTTAAACAAAAAATGTTTATTAATGCTTAATACACTCCTGCTTGCAGAACTTACTAACTGTAGGGTTAGAATATTAAGCATGGGTCAAGTAAACAACATATGGGAAGAGGCTTTTTATGGAGATATTCAATAATCGAATAATACTATTTACCAGTCCATAGTGAAATACTGTAAAATACATGTAACTATTTATTTCTGCAGAGATAATACATGAGCTTTAGCGGCTTGCAATCAGCAGGATGTCATGCATATTTCAGTGTGAGGAGGTTCATTTTTATCTCCAAACAATAAGCACGGATCACAAGTTGTGAAGACTCCTCTCTTCTTGAATATCTTCTATTTCTTCCTGTGGCAGTGAGAACGCTGGGCACTGTGAGGCAGACTGTGACTTGTTGTCATGCAAATCAGCTTACAACAACAAAATCACTAGTCTTCCACAAAGAGTCAGCCTGCATGGGGTCTTCGCGTCGTCTGGAGAATCTAATTCCTTGCTACTTTCCCTTCTGCAAATGTAATATCTTCTGTTTTTACATTAACAGGGATGGCTAAACTAAAGCATTGTGGAGTACTAAAATATAGAACATTTGAATGATCAGCCGAATGATGACTTACTTCTGGATAGTAGGCCAAAAGTCTGTAATCTTCCCGTAAATTGTGGAGCCGTAGAAGCTGGATGATGCTTGCCGTAGACATTAAATGGAAATCACATGCGGTTACTTGAGCATTTCTGGGCAAGATTCTTAGAAACAGCTCTGCCGATTTACAGAGAATACCAAAAATAAAGCCAACCCTTGAGAACAAGTGAATCATTGTCCCACCTGATGACCATTGTAGGACTTACCTCTCAGGAGCTAGTATGCACATATTGTCTGCCATCATGAACTCTGCCAATCCACAATCTATAGGAATGCATTTAGTACCATAAAAATCTCAAAAATGTCCATGGTAGAGAAACATAAAAGTAGCTTGAAAATGTCTTGAAAATTACTTTTTAATACCGTGGTCCCACAACATGTCTAGGATCATCCATTCTAGGCAAATCAATATATTCTAGAAAATTCACATCAGCTGTTACATACACAAGTATGGAGTTGAGGAGGGAGATCCCAGATGCTTTCTCAGTAAATGACCTGGGTGCAAACTGATGGATCTGTAACACTATGTTGCATCACATCCACAATATTGTATACAGATTAACCATAACATTAAAACCTAAATCCTAATATTGTGTTGGTTCTCTTATGCCACCAAAATAGCTCTATCCCAATGTGGCATGAGCTCCACAAGACCACCAATGAAGGCATCCTCAAGTATCTTTCACCAAGTTCTATAAGTTTCGAGGTGGGTTTCCATGGACCAGACATGCTTTTGTAGCACATCCCACACATGCTTGATTAAGTTGTGATCTGAGTAAATTGTAAGCCAAGTCAGCACCTTGAACTCCTTGGCATGTTCCTGAAACCATTCATAACTTTTGCAGTGTAGCAGGACACATAAAATACTGAAAGAAGCTACTGCCACTAGATAATGAAGTGGTACAGTATGTAATAATGCTAAGGCTGGTAGTACATGTCAAGCTAACATCCACATGAATAACAAGGACCCAAGATTTCCCAGCAGAACATTGCCCAGAGCACCACACTGCCAGATTACCTTCTTTCCAGGTGCCATCTCTTCCCCAGATAAGCAATGCAAATGCACCTGGCCATCCACATAGTATAAAAGAAAATGTGGTTCATCAGACCAGACCACCTTCTCTATGGTCTAGTTCTGAGGCTCGTATGCCCATTGTAGGCGCCTTTGGCAGTCGACATTGTTAAGCATGGGCACTATGACCAGTCTGCGGCTACAAAACCCTATATGCAACAAGTTATGGTGCACTGTGTGTTGTGCCACTTTTGTATCACAGCCAGCATTAATATATTCAGGAATATGTGTTGTGGTAGCTTTTCTGTAAGATCAGACCAGATGGTCTAACCTGTGTAGCATGCACATGCATCAGTAAAGCTTAAGCATTCATGCCCTGTTGCATTTGAAAGGTTGGCTTTCCTTGGACCACTTTTGGTGGGTACTGAACACTGCCTGCAAGAAACAACCCACAAGACCTGCTGTTCTGACCCAGTCATCCAGCCATCACATATGGCCCTTGCCAAAATCACTCAGCTCCTTAGGGTTTATTTACAAGTCAGTGTCCGTGAGAATGTCTGTGACAAGACAGTCAGTGTTTCATCCATGAAGGGTCAGTTTTTTGGGTCATGTGTCTGTTTTTTTGCCCGTGTTCATCAGCACTGCTAGGCTGAAAAGGGGGACATCCAGAGCATGTCTTACCAATGGTTAGTGAAAACCACTGACAGAATGCGAATGCCATTTGAGTTGTTTCTGTGGTTTTCATGGACCCATAGACTTCATTTGGCATGGGCCCATAAACCAAATTAGTGCACACTTCTGTTAATTTTCCATGGTCAATAGAAAAACATGGAATGTGTGAATAAACACATTAAAATCAATGGATCTGTGTGCTGTCTTTAGAGATCACATAGAAAACACTCCCATGATTCAATGAAATGTGAATAAGCCCTCATAGTTATCCATTTTCTGCCTCCAATACATCAACGTCAAGAACTGCTGCCTAATATACCCCACCTCTTGCCAGGTGCCATTGTCATGAGTTAATCAATGTTATTCACGTTTTAATGTTATGGCAGATCATTGTATATTTTTTTGTAAATATTGCACATAATTACCAGGAGGAAATAACTGGACAAATCCCATATTAAACACACTAAACAAAAATGTATTGCAGACTCCAACATGGCAGATTAGATTTCAACAGCTGATGACCATTGTAGGTAGAGATGAGCGAATCGAATCCCACAAAGTGGAATTCGATCTGAATTTCAGGATAAATTCGATTCGCCTAGAAGCCGAATTTCCTTGTGCTTCGTGTCAGCGAGTCGATTTATCCTGAAATAGTGTAAAAAACTTACCTCCTCCATTTGCTCGCGATGGGCCGCCAGCCACCATCTTGATTGAATATCCTGGGCGAAATCCCACGCGTAGTGACATATGATGTCACCACACCAGCCGGCGTAATGACGTGATCTCGCATATCGCGAGATTTCGCTCCAGATCTTCAAGCAAGATGGCAGCGGCCGGCCCGTCGCGAGCAAATGGAGGAGGTAAGTTTGATTTAATGTATTTTTTTAATGTTTATTTTACACTGTTTTTACACTCAGACGCCGCGATCATGTATGAACGCGGCATCTGAGGGGTACAATGACGGGGGCGGCACTTTCGCAGCTCCCTGTCATTGCACCCACTAATTTAAAAAAAATGCGCTTCGTGACAAACTAATTCGTCACGAAGCGAAGTTTTTTGTAAAATTCGGCGAATCAGCCGAATCGAATTTTGAAGAAATTAGCTCATCCATAATTGTAGGACTTACCTCTCAGGAGCCAGTATGCACATATTATCTGCCATCACAAACTCTGCCAATCAAGTAGGCCAATCCTTAGGCTCCATTCACACGTCCTGTTTTTCTTTCCTGATTCGATCCTGATTTTTTCAGGACCCATTGAAATGAATGGATCCAGATCAGGATCAGGATCGAATCAAGAAAGAAAAACAGGACGTGTGAATGGAGCCTTAAAGAGGGGTTGTTCAGGCATACTCTACCGGTTTATGTAAATTATATAGTAGGTCATTTATACGGTAGGTCGTTCTATGTTCATTTGTTATGCTTTATTTTGTATAGTTAAAAGGGAGTCGGTCACCTGTTTTTCACCAATATAACTAAGAGCACTGCCCCATAGAAGATTGCATACACACCCAGACATACCTGTGTGTACTGTGTGTCTGTATTACATGTCCTGGAAAAGCACTTTTATTCTGCTGGAAAACACCTCCGAAGTGCCAAGCTCTGCAAGTGCCCAAAGCAAACCAGACTGAAGAGGGGGCGGCCGCTTTAGTTGATCATATCTTGGGATTGGTAGCCACTAGAAATATGAACCTGACCTTTTTTGAAAGCTGCTATTCCAACCTTTCAAATGATACCAGAATCATAGCATTATATCTACTACATCAGAAGATATAGCTGGTCAGGAATGAAAGCTGTTTTTACTTTCACTTTCACCTGGGCACTTGGGAGCTGTTTTCCAGCAGAATAAAAGTGCTTTTTCTGGACATGTAATACAGACACAAAGTGCACACAGGTATGTCTGGGATGTGTATGCAATCTTCTGTGGGGCAGTGCTCTTAGCTATATTGGTGAAAATTAGGTAACAGACTCCCTTTAATATAACACTACAGATCAAATTATATGTATTGTTTGTATTCTGTGTTGACAATGAAAATTATCTTCATAGTATTAAACTATTTGGATATACACAATATAAGCGATGTATCAGTGGGCAGAATGGTGGCTCAGTGGTTAGTACTAGTGCCTTGAAGTGCTGGGGTCCGAGGTTTGAATCTGACCTAGAACAACATCTGCATGGAGTTTGTATGTTCTCCTTGTGTTTGTGTGGGCTTCCTCTGGGTACTCTGGATTCCTCCCAAACTATATATGCAGAGATAAAGTATAATGTAAAGATTTGCTCCTGTTCTGTGTTTTTGACATGCACCTGGTTTTGGTTTACAATCACTGATGAAAGTCACTGGCCAAGCACTGATTGTGTAAAAACAGCCTTGTGTGTATGGGGAACTTTTGAGAAGAAGAATCAGGCCTGTTGAATTTTGCTTTTGTGAGAGATAAGCCACCTCCAGAAGTGTCTGGCAGAGGCTATCTCCACTCTCTCCCCATTGAGACCAGATACGCGGAGGGTTAAGTGGTAGACCGCTCTGGTAAATTGGTAAACATTTATCTCTTCTATGGGGCAGGACAATCCTATACGTATAGAAGGTGATAACTTTTATCTTCCTTTTATGATTTCTTTAGCTGCTTTATATTATGTTATTTGGATATACCATTGGGCGACATTATTTAACTTATCTCTTTTTATATTTTAATAACAAACATTGCCAGATTTAATATACCTTGAGTGGTAACTGTTTTTGTTATTGTCATTAACAAGTAAAACCAAATAAACAATGGGGTCCTAATTGGTTCATTTGATCCCGCTGTAGCTCATATGGCCACAAGGTGGCTACGTCGCCATCATGGCATGGCCAGACTTTGTGGCTTTACCCTTATTAGTCTGTACACTGCATGCTAATTCCACACCTTACACCTTAATAGTCAAGGGTCTTGGAGCTCAGTACTATAAAGTACTATAAAGTATTATAAAGAAGTGATTGTGTGCTACTGACTATATGCCGTCTAGAACTCTGTTCATTTTGCGCAATGCATTGTTACTGTAGCAAAACAGGTGAAAGCATGGCTGTTAGTAATTATCATGCAACCCCTGCTACTAACCCGATAAAATACAGAAAATTATTCTCTGCAAGTTTCTTTTGGGCATTTTTTAATGAGCGCCTTTGTGTTTTACTGTGTAACAATCGACTTTGTCTTCTGCAAACTACCGTAATAACTTGAAATGAGATGTACATCGTCTCTGTGCATCACATCACACAATGAAGGAAACAAACAGCAATCTGCCAAGAGTTTTACTTACTTTGATCCCTTGCAATCTTCTCTTAACTTCTATACATTATTTTTTCTGCAAGCGATTCATCATAACAATGTTATCCCACTGTGCAAGCAGAATGAACAAGATGTACACGCTATGCGTCTCTAGAATAATTGTAGTAAAACATCGCTATTGAAGAACAAAATTACCCTGAATTTTAAGATGTTTTAATTTCACACTTCTCAAGCAGTGACTGTTTTGGGGCAGTTAGATACAAATCACTGGCCCATTCAAAATTATTACACTAAACACAACAATTTTCTTTTATCTGAAATGTTTTTTTTTATAGATCAGGCTTTATCGGTATTTTCTTAGATTTTTAAAATATTTTTCTTCCCATTGAATTTGATGTTTTCTGATCCATTGGAAAAAAATTATATAGACCAGAGATCTCAAACTAGTGGCCCTACAGCTGTTGTAAAACTACAACTTCCATCATGCCAGGAGAGCCTACAGCTATTGGGGCATGCTAGGAGTTGTAGTTTTGCAACAGCTGGAGGGCCACGAGTTTGAGATCCCTGATATAGACTGTTCATATGAAGCTTTAAGATACATCACTGTCCCTATCTCAGTCTATGGATTCACCAAGGTTATCTATACTCAGAGCTGTGCAGTACTCCAGAAGGTAATGAGACAATAGGCTTGTATTCATGAAGTGCTGCAAGAGACAGAGGCTCTACCCTTGTAAGGAATAGTTGAAAGGTACAAAAGAGAACACAAACAACACTTTGCAAATAAAATAATTTTGGCTTACTTTCCATCATCTACCAAAATAAATCCATTACTTGTAACCATTTTTTTTAAAAAGTAAACTTACCATAAGACTAAGCACAATTCGCATCAGACACTACTATTCTGTCACAAGGGAAGTAAAACTGAATTACAGCAGTGCCTTTAAATGATAGACACCACAGGTGACCAATCAACCCTACTGACTTATTATAATGAGGTCTGTTGTGTTCTGTCATGGTGTCTACAATTTTCCTGGAAAAAATAGGGCTGCAAACTGCTCATTTTCTTCTGGCAAAAATGACAGAATCTGCGGCACGGCCTTAGATGCAGAAGTGAACCGACCCTCAAAAGGCTTGTCTCATCAAAACATATTCTACAGTTTTTAAACCAGCACCTGGATCTGAATACTTTTGTAATTTCATGTGATTAAAAATGTATTACAGCTATAAAGTTATTCAATGAAATCTATCTCTATAACACCATCTGCTGTTTGCTCTTTTGCTAATTTCTCTATCCTGCTCGCTGAGATGGAAGCACATGCTCAGTTCCATCCTTCAGCAGAAAGGATACACCCCTGAGGAAGGGCAGCTTAAAATGAATCTAGCAGAACAATTGGAACAATGAATGGGGAGATCTCTAGATCCATTTGAGGTACAAGATTGGTTCCAGCTTTGTTAGAGAGAGGTTGTCATGTACTATTGAGGCCAATAAAAAGTAAAAACTCGCAAAAACAACATTTAATGTGTGTTTTGGGGTATGAATGGAAAAAAACAGCGAATCTGCCAATGTATGATGTGCTCTCAGAAAACAAAAAATGCAACATAAAGGGAGTAAAACATTATGGCCCTGATCTATCATACCTTCACTCCAGAATACTGGCAATAAAAAGTCACAAAATTGGGTTTTTTTTCCCACCCAATTGCACAAAATTTAAGTGCTTGAGCAAAAATTTGTTACTTTTTACAGCATTTGCGCAAAATTATGCAACTTTTTGCATTTTTACACCACTCACTCCAGTTTTGTAATATGGGTGGAAAAGTGGGTGTGGTTAGCTATGCTAATGAGTTTCACTCCAGATTTATCATTGCAACTTTTTTAAAAAGTTGCAAAAAAAGTCGCAATCTCACTCCAGGAGGGGGATGGAGTAGGAAAACTGGAGGAGCTTCTCTAGACAGAAGTGTTAGGTCTAAGGACAAGCCAAATTTATCAAGTAACATGAGACATTTGATAAATGTGGCACAAAGTACTCCAACACAGATTGAAGCAAAACTGACTTCAAATATTCCCCTCATGAAAATTCCCTCCTTTGTATATATCCTTTCTAATAGAAATGCTGCTTCTATTAAAGGGGTTGTGGAAAGATTTGATGACAAACTGGAATGGTCGCCTAATACTGATCTCCTTTATGGAAAAGGGCAGAGTCGACTTTATTTTTTGAGGAGGTTAGGTTCCTTTAATATATGTAAGAAGTTGCTGCAGATGTTTTATTAGACAGTCGTGGCGAGCTGTATTTTTTATGCTGTGGTATGTTGGGGAGGTGGTATTAGTAGAGATGAGAAGAGATTGGAGAAGCTGGTTAGGTGTGCAGGGTCAGTTATTGGTATTAAATTGGAATCTGTGGTGGGGGTGGTGGAGAAGAGGACTATGGACAACAGGAGTAAGTTTAGTGGTAGGTTGTTGTCACAGAATTGTCATACTGATAGATTTAGGAGATCCTTTGATCCTTTGAGCCATAAGGCTATATAATTCTTCCCTTTTAGGTTGATGGAAGGTGGGGAGGTAGCTGTTGTATGTATCTATGTATTTTATGTATTTTACATTGATGTATGTATTTTATATTATTTTATGTCTTTTATGTGCTGCTACTGGTTGCTAGAATTTCCCTTTTGGGATTAATAAAGTATCTATCTATCTATCTATCTATCTATCTATCTATCTATCTATCACAGGATAGGGGATAACTGATTGATGGGGGTCTGACACTAAGATCCCCACTGATTCCGAGAACGGGGGTCCTGGTCTTCCAATCTGAGTGGCAGGTCTTGCACGGCCTTGCTACTCCACTTATTACAGCACTCGCCTATCCATTAGATTGGGGCATAACTTCCAATCTTGACACAACCCCGTTACAATTATGATATATATTTGTCGGTTACTACATAGGCAATTTATTACATTTTTTATTACTCAGCTATATTAGCAAGCAAGGCGACACTATTCTAGATAAGTAAGTACTATACTATCTGCTTTGTGAGTAAGAAGTACTGATATAGAGCATAAGTGGTGTCTTTGAAACAGGCCTCTGCATCTTACATCTTACACTGAAAGAGTAAGGCCTCTTTCACACAACGATACGGAATGTGTCAAGATATATTTACGGGAAAAACTGATGGTTTTGCACACAAGTTCAATCAGTTTTGTCTGCCATTGTGTTTAGGGTTTTGGCTTTCTTTCTGCATGGATGCAATCATTTTTTGATGCGTTTTTCATGTGTGTGAAGAAAAACTGAAAAATCAACATCACTTAACCTCTCCTATCAACCATCAGTGAAAAACGCTTTGCATCCAGATGCCTTCCGTTTTTCACGCAAGCTCCACTTATTTCTGTGGGACCAGGGCTGCATGAAAAATGCACAATATAGAACATGCTACGATTTTTCCTGAAGGTAAAGATGATGTGTGAAAAATGACTGATTCCTGATCCATTCATTTCAATGGGTGTTTATCATAAATAATCTCTGTGTTCAGGAGAGATCGCAGCACGTTCTATATTGTGCATTTTCACCCCATAGAAACAAATGGGGCTTGCATGAAAAAAAACTGAAGGCTTCTGGATGCATCCTGACTTATTCTGTACCATTTGTGTGAAATAGTGTAAGCCTAAGAGATCTGGGATTCCTGAAAAGCAGAGGACGGACATTGTAAATCATATACATCATACAGTCATACGTTTCCTTAGTCTTTATTACAGTGTACTCATTTGCTGCATGCTGTTCTCTGATTTACATTTTATGATACTGCACATTGAAAGGCGCGTTCCAAGCAGATTAATAAGAAAGTCACAACGCAGGATTATTTCCATAATGATGGCCCAAACCTGACAGGTCAGGAGAAGCTGCAGTCACTTGTGAAGATGTGGTTGTTTCTCTTGACAGGGCAGAGGAAGCGTAACAAAGACCTAGCAGCTAGACTGGCATGGCCTGGCTTATTGAACTACATGGTTTCATGTAGAGAGTTAATGCCAAGTTTGAACTAGATGCACTAGTGATTCCAGTCTCAGAAGCAAATCCTAACCACCTGCTATCTGCTTATGCAAATGAGCCCAAATCTTCCAACTGAGTGTAATAAGCATGCAGGTATGCAGGAGCAAATGTCTTCTTTGTTACAGTAACTTTTTGCTACCAGCATTTTCAATGCCAACCGACTAGGTTACATTGCAAAGTTTTTCATTTGCCATGATGCCACAAAATTATGAGGAGCGGGACAGAAGGTAAACCATAGCTTATCACAGTGCATCATGGTCATTTTATTAGCAAGCTCTTTCTAGCACTGTAAGAAACTTAAGAGGTCATTTATTAAACAGAAATACATCTAAATTAGGTGTATTTCTGGCACAGATTGCAGCGCAAAGGTCCTTTGTGCCACTATCTGTGACTTCTCTCCGCTCATGCCAAGTCTGAAAACCTGGGCATGGTGGGGAAGGGCTGGCAGGCCCATCTCATTGACCATTTTGCACTCCTGTTTTAAGCGTAGGAAGTGGTCTTACATTTAGAAGTGGCAGTGGATCTGCTGAAGTTATGTAGAGGCTGGCGCCTCTTCATTACTCTGACGGATCCACCGCCATGTATAGGGGTTATTAAGACTTAATAAATGTACCCTTTTACCCTTAGCTTTACTTTGTGGATTCAGCAAAGTACTGGAAACATTAGTGACCACTAATATGCATTTTTATGCCAATATGTCTTTTTATGTCACTGCAGGTACAGCTCGGTGTGGGTTTCCAGCACATGTGGGTGCCTGGCCGTCTAATGATAGCCCAGCTCCTGCGCTGTCCTGGCTGCTGAACATGTAAGATGCTGCATTTAATAGTGAACACAGCTTCCTCTGACAGTCCTGTCACCCGCTCCCCTAACCAGAGCCAGAATACATTTTATGTACCCCATAATTGTGCCACTAAAAATGCAACACGTCACACAAAATAGAAGACTTCTTATGGCTATGTCGGCAGAAATGCTACTATGAAAAAAAAAACTAAAAAGATGTTTGGACAGACATGGGCGAGTCACTAATGGTTAGATATACCAAGTGGGCTCTCCTTATTCCATAGACCATCCATTTCAAGGATACAAGTGCTGCAATGGATGGATGTTTGACCTTATAAACTTTCAGTGAGATTGTTCCAGTCTGACCATTCTCTTTCCATTAACAAAGTGTTTTTGTCCAGAGAGTGTTTTTGAATGAGTGTTCATGAGCTCAGCAGTGACACATAAACCAATCCATTTGGCACAAACAGTAATAACTAAATCACGGAACCTCTTTAAATTATGGACTTAATGAAAAGGGTTTCCTAGCTTGGGGCACTCCTCTATGATGTAAAAATGGCTCCTGGTCTGGTGGAACTGTTTCCATATAGTATATGGATGGACATTAATTTTGTGTGGTTAGACACAGCTTCCCTCAACGATAACAGCTGATCTTTAACAAAGATACATTTTAATGCTTAGAAAATCTTACTGCATGGTCTCTATACCACAAGATAGTGCTGAGCTTGCAGTCGGAATGTTACCCATTTGTGGTGCACAGAAGATTGTCAGCCATTTATCCTCTGACAACTTGTAATATTACACTCATTGAAAGGTCCCTATACATGGACCAGTTATTAGACCAATTATCAGGACCAAACGCTCGTTCCCGATAATTGGAGCATGTAAAGGAGCTGCTGGTCACCCAATGGACAAGCCATTCATTGTTGATGCAGCAACCAAAATCGTTGTTTCTGGGCAACAGATAGTCCTGTGTAAACAGGGATCTGCTGGCCAGAAACAATTATTCTCTATGGGGATGAGCAATCACAGAAGTTATCGCTCTCCCACACACAGAAGAGATGATTGCCTCATTGTAGTGAATAAACAGTTTGTTCCTGGAGCCCTAAGCTATGTTCATATACAGTGCCTTGCGAAAGTATTCGGCCCCCTGGAACTTTTCAACCTTTTGCCACATTTCAGGCTTCAAACAAAAAGATATAACATTTTAAATTTTTGGTGAAGAATCAACAACAAGTGGGTCATAATTGTGAAGTGGAACGAAATTTATTGGATCATTTAAACCTTTTTTTGTAATAATAAAACTGAAAAGTGGGGCGAGCAAAATTATTCGGCCCCCTTGCTTTAATACTTTGTTGCGCCACCTTTTGCTGCGATTACAGCTGCAAGTCGCTTGGGGTATGTCTCTATCAGTTTTGCACATCTAGAGACTGAAATTCTTGCACATTCTTCCTTGCAAAACAGCTCGAGCTCTTTGAGGTTGGATGGAGAGCATTTGTGAACAGCAGTTTTCAGCTCTTTCCACATATTCTCAATTGGATTCAGGTCTGGACTTTGACTTGGCCATTCTAAGACCTGGATATGTTTATTTTTGAACCATTCCATTGTAAATTTTGCTTTATGTTTGGGATCATTGTCTTGTTGGAAGAAAAATCTCCGTCCTAGTCTCAGGTCTTTTGCAGACTCCAACAGGTTTTCATCCAGAATGGTCCTGTATTTGGCTCCATCCATCTTCCCATTGGTTTTAACCATCTTCCCTGTCCCTGCTGATGAAAAGCAGGCCCAAACCATGATGCTGCCACCACCATGTTTGACAGTGGGGAGAGTGTGTTCAGGGTGATGAGCTGTGTTGCTTTTACGCCAAACATATTGTTTTGCATTGTTTCCAAAAAGTTGGATTTTGGTTTCATCTGACCAGAGCACCTTCTTCCACATGTTTGGTGTGCCTGTAAACGAGACTTTTTATAGATATCTTTGAGAAATGGCTTTCTTCTTGCCACTCTTCCATAAAGGCCAGATTTGTGATGTGGTCGACTGATTGTTGTCCTATGGACAGACTCTCCCACCTCAGCTGTAGATCTCTGCAGTTTATCCAGAGGGATCATGGGCCTCTTGGCTGCATCTCTGATCAGTCTTCTTCTTGTTTGAGATGAAAGTTTAGAGGGACGGCTGGGTCTTGGTAGATGTGCAGTGGTCTGATAGTCCTTCCATTTCAATATGATCGCTTGCGCAGTGCTCCTTGGGATGTTTAAAGCTTGGGAAATCTTTTGGTATCCAAATCCGGCTTTAAACTTCTCCACAACAGTATCACAGACCTGCCTGGTGTGTTCCTTGGTCTTCATGATGCTCTCTGTGCTTTAAACAGAACGCTGAGACTATCACAGAGCAGGTACATTTTTACGGAGACTTGATTACACACAGGTGGATTCTATTTATCTTCATCAGTCATTTAGGACAACATTGGATCATTCAGAGATCCTCAATGAACTTCTGGAGTGAGTTTTCTGAACTGAAAGTAAATGGGCCGAATAATTTTGCACGCCCCACTTTTCAGTTTTATTATTACAAAAAAAGTTTAAACGATCCAATAAATTTCGTTCCACTTCACAATTGTGACCCATTTGTTGTTGATTCTTCACCAAAAATTTAAAATGTTATATCTTTTTGTTTGAAGCCTGAAATGTGGCAAAAGGTTGAAAAGTTCCAGGGGGCCGAATACTTTCGCAAGGCACTATAGATAGCTCTTAGTCACTGAGAGTTGTTTACGGGCAAGAGAAGAGGTTTACATTTATAAATTACAAGTTTTGCTGAATCTACATCCAAAAAACTCTATATCAATCTGCTCAGCTCTTCCTGCTCTATAACAGGCTGCCTGCAGATTGCATTGCATTTCATGGTGACAGGTTACCATTAAATGAGTGTTTATAAGCTATAAGGAAAGTAGATAAGGGTATGTGCCGTCAGAAGACAAGCAGTTGGAAATGTTTAAAGAGGACCTTTCACCAATCCTGACATGCCTGTTTTAATAGCTCCATGCATTCCCCATGTAATAACAATTCTGGAACATCTATTCTTATGGCTCTATGTTGTGTCATTCCTTTATTATTTGCACTAGAAGTTATGAATGAATTGCTATTTGTCTTCAGTAAGGGAACAGAGGGGAGGTAACAAGTTGGGGGCGTGTACCTGCACTGTCTGAACATGGCAGCACTGATTGGATAGAGTCAGACTGTGCAGGGACACACCCCCAACTGGTCACCTCCCCTCTGTTCCTTTACTGAAGACAAATAGCAATTCATTCATAACTTCTAGTGCAAATAATAAAGGAATGGCACAACATAGAGCCATAAGAATAGATGTTCCAGAATTGTTATTACATGGGGAATGCATGGAGCTATTAAAACAGGCATGGCAGGAGAGGTGAAAGGTCCTCTTTAATATAAACTATTTGAAAATAAGACTTTTAGTCCAAAATAAGTACTATGAAATAATTAAAAATACATTCAGAGGGGTCCATAGCCTTTAAAGATGTCCATGCAGCTACTTTCTTATTTGTCACAACCTAGTTCTAAGATTTTCAGAGAGAGTTAGGAGTTGTGTTTAGCACGAAGGAGTTGGAATTTAAAACATATCAGATAAAAGTTGTGTTTTATTTATGAAAAATAGGGTGCTTTGTTTCCAAGTTGCAATAATTTAATAAAGATCTAGCTGCGCCATTTATTGACCAGTAGCCAGTAAAGTTTAAATAAGTAAAGGGGGGCATGAGGAAAATACCACAACTATCTGGAGTCTATCTGGAATTACATGAAGAGACAGAAGGATTTGAGCAAGTCTACATCCACAGAGATTTGTGGTTTGTTCTCCAAGATGTTTAGAACAGCCTCTCTGAGTTCCTTAAAAACCTTTGTGCAAGTGTACCTAGAACTGATGTTGTTTTGAAGGCAAAAGGTGGTCACAATGAATATAGATTTGATTTAGATTTTTCTTGTTCATTCACTTGTATGAACAAGTGAACGTGTATTGTTAATTGATAAAAAAACAAACTAATTAGAGATGAGCGAATCTTCCAAGATTCGCTTCGGCGAATATCAGCCGAATTTTTAAAAAGATTCGCCTTGGATAAGATTCGATTCGGTTCAAGTTGCAAATATTTGTGTTCTGCGAATATTCCTGCAAAAATGTACGCATGAGTGTAAAAAGTGTGTAAGTAACTTTAGTGTATTATTGTCTAGGCCCACAAAAATAACGAACATACAGTAAAAGTACCCTACTTAAGTGAATACCTACGCATTAGCGTACAAATTATTAGATGTGTAGCATTAGCGTACAAATTATATTACGCGTATGTAGCGTTAGCGTACAAAGATTTAAGAAGAATCTTCCGAAGCGAATCTGAAAAGATTTGGATTCGCTTCGGTGTAAAATTAAACGAAGATTCGTATCGAATCTACAAAGCGGCGAATAGATTCGTTCATCTCTGAAACTAATACTTCTGTTTTTTAAAGAATTCTTATTTTGCAACATATTTCAACACATACCTAAAACATTTGCACAGTACTATGATTTATATGATTTTTAGATACTGTACAGTAGATAGAGCTGTGTAATTTTAGCACTGACTTCCAACTCAGGAGCTACTGCAGAATAGCTGGAGTGCAGCGTGTCAGACCCCCACTGATCAGATAGTGATGGCTTTTCCTTAGGATAGGCTATAACTTGTAAATGAATGGACAGCCCCTTTAAAATTCCTTCCCTTGATAAATTCAAATAAAGTTACCCACATCCTATTAAAGCCGACTATTAAGGAGGACATCTTGACATTTCAAGAGCATGCTGGTCTAGTTTGCTCCCCATGTGTGATCCATATTACCGGAGAGCACAGTGGAAGTAAAAGATATTTGATGGGATTAGAGCCAATTAGCTCAGTCATGTTCTTGAATGTAGATCACTAATTCCAAGAAACCTCCCAGAGAGTGATAATGCTCTCTAACAATCCCTTCTCAAGGTTGCCTTCGATGAAAAGTAGAGATTTAATAACTCCATTAAATTCTGCAACATTTTCTCTCCTTATATTCCATGGTACCAGCTTGTAATTGCATTATGTAAAAAAAAATCTAGCATTGCCTGCTGAGAATAGCATTTTGATGTGGGAAATTTAATTCTAGTTTTTTTTATATGTTTAATTCATGAAATATAGTTAAAATATATTCAACATACATACTATAGTGGAGTGGAGTGAAATGTTATAATTATTTGTACATTTGTAGCAGTTAAAAATACATTCATGTTATTTTTTTATTTAATACTGGCTCTGAATTTTCTCAATTAGGATTTATTTCTACTATTTTATTATAGTTTTATTTTAGATTTATTTTACCTATGCTTTTCTTTGTGCATATATGCTGTATATTGATAGTGCTGAATGTGTGGCACATGTCCACTGTCGCAAAAATGTACATTCAGTCATGGTTACTGGGAGTGAGGGGGACAATGGACAGCAGTGGAAAGTTTTCATCAAGTATATTAGCAAGTATTTTTATTCTTATAATCTATAAACTATATTATAAACTATAATCTATAATTATAGTTTCAATTATTCTAAAAGAGCAAACGCTAGAACCTGATTGCTTGTTAATAGAGATGAGCATGATGATTCTAATTTCTAAATCCATCTAATTTGTTGCAAATTTCCCAAAAACTTTTAGCTTCCAGTGGATGCAAAACTTTCAGGATTCGTCTTGGATCAATTGCTCCAAATGGCATCTGCCATTATACAGATCACTCAGAACTTCAGAAGACAGCAGAGACGATGGAGTATCACATGATACCAAGCCCAAAGGCTTGCCCGTAATGCCTTGCAATCAACCTCAGCCAACCAGGAGGAACTATATTGTCATCAAGGGCACTATATAAGATCCCAACTGGGAAACAGATGTGTTTTCTGGCCTGGTACATTGCTGACACTAGAACATCTGACAGAGAGAGGGAGAAATGAGCCCTTATCTTCAAACACATAATACTGCTATTTTAGTGTCAAGGAAGACACTAGCTAGTTAGTTAGATTTAATTAACTGACAGACAGAGAGGTAGAGACCGTACAGGAGTCAGTGTGTTGCATCATTGTGTAAGGCTGTGTAAGTCAGGCTGCCAGCCATTTTCAGTGAGTGCTGCAGCAACATTTAAAGCTATACCACTTAATTTTTATTAGTGTATATAACCCTTATATATATCACATAATTCACCATCACATAAATCTTTTATTATATTAATCCTGGTACTGATAGTGTACTGCCTTACTCTATGTTGTGTTGGGCTCCAATTTTAAAAAAAAATCAGTTGATCACAGACTAGTGTACTTCATTTTAATCTACCTCATGGTTTTGGCATATTGTAGTGTACTCTGTCCAATTGACCATTTTTTCATTTTTTTCTGAAAACATACAAAGTTCGAAACAAGCCATTGCTTCTTATACGTACGTGTGTAGGTAAACATTGGCAGACATACTTTTTACTTTTTAGACATACTTTTTGGACCCCTTTTTAATTTTAAAAAGCATAACATCTGAAAGTGCAGTGCACCAGCTACCATCCATTTATCAACAGCTATATATATGACTGTCACTTTGACATCACTAATACTATCTTGACATTAAAGAGTTTGAATGTGGTTGGATGCAGTTCTAGGAGACCCCAGAGTGTCTTACAGAATTTTTCAGGGAAATGTGGGCACTTTGAGTTCTGATCAAATTTGTTAGGATCCAAATCAAATCTGACACCTACTTCATTTGAATTGGACTCAAAAGGAGTTTTGATAAACTTGCTAATCTCTAGTTGCTAACTAATGTAAAAGAAATAATTCAAATATTCCCTACAACTAGTCATTAATCTGACAGCTAAATGGGGATGAGACATCTCAAGCCTCAAGTAGTGGTCATAAAGAAAGGCTCAATATATCAGAAGAATAAGCAATTATATTTTATCTTATTTTAGTTTTGTACAAGGTAAGGTAGACCCTCTAAACACTTTCGCTACCTGTTTTACAGGATCCAACTTCCATAGGAAAGATCTGCCGGCAAATTCAGTGATCTGTCGACTGGTAGCATTCCTTACATATGGCATATGCCACATTTGGTGCCTCAACCTATGGAAATGCTATTGCACAGAATGTAACTATATAGCAGATACATTATTTTTGAAAAATATAGCCATTTACACCATGTAAATGTATTATTTGTACACTACGTGGTATGTCACAAGTGGGGACTGTTAATACAAAGCACTGCTTAGGGCACCTGCCAGCATTTGGTTGGCCAATTTTCTAGAACGAATATCACAATATAATATTTTGACCATGATAAGCAACAGAAATCTGATAGGGAAAAAACTAAACAGAGTTTTACAGCCAGCACTCATTTAATAACTACTAGAGATGAGCGAGTAGTGTTCGATCGAGCTGGTATTCGATCGAATACTACGCTATTCGGCGTACTCGATTTCGTTCGAGTATAACGGCGATGGCGCACTTAGAATTCGTTTCCCCTCCCACCTTCCCTGGCGCTCTTTTTCCACAAATCACCATGCAGGGGGGGTATGACAGGCACGCTGAGCACGCTGGCAGCGCGAAAACGGCGTCTACATGGATTGGCTGGAAAAACCATGTGACCTCGAATATTAAAAACACAGCTCTTCCTGCTCGTACGCATATGCTGCGTGAACTTAGTCAGGGACAGAGGCTGGAGAAGGGAGAGACAGGTTTTAGCTGTTGGACAGGCAGGAGCGTGATTAAAAGCCCTTATCAGGGCTACTATAGTGCAGTACAGTGATAGCTTTACTACAATATAGACTTTACAGAGAACGGCTGCTGTATTCAGGGATAGCTGCTGGAGTAGGGACAGAGAGAGGCATTAGTGGTGTATTAGGTGCTCTGCTACATACCAAACTATATTTGGCACTACTGCTGTGTACCTTGAACTATAAAATATATAGGCCTTATAATTGGCAACTGTACTGTGCGTTCTCTTGCAAACTAATTTAAATACCTGGTGTTAATACCCACCGTCTGAACAGTTAGTACACGGCTGTGTACCTTGAACTATAAAATATATAGGCCTTATAATTGGCAACTGTACTGTGCGTTCTCTTGCAAAATAATTTAAATACCTGGTGTTAATACCCACCGTCTGAACAGTTAGTACACGGCTGTGTACCTTGAACTATAAAATATATAGGCCTTATAATTGGCAACTGTACTGTGCGTTCTCTTGCAAACTAATTTAAATACCTGGTGTTAATACCCACCGTCTGAACAGTTAGTACACGGCTGTGTACCTTGAATTATAAAATATTTAGGCCTTATAATTGGCAACTGTACTGTGCGTTCTCTTGCAAACTAATTTAAATACCTGGTGTTAATACCCACCGTCTGAACAGTTAGTACACGGCTGTGTACCTTGAACTATAAAATATATAGGCCTTATAATTGGCAACTGTACTGTGCGTTCTCTTGCAAACTAATTTAAATACCTGGTGTTAATACCCACCGTCTGAACAGTTAGTACACGGCTGTGTACCTTGAACTATAGAATATATAGGCCTTATAATTGGCAACTGTACTGTGCGTTCTCTTGCAAACTAATTTAAATACCTGGTGTTAATACCCACCGTCTGAACAGTTAGTACACGGCTGTGTACCTTGAACTATAAAATATATAGGCCTTATAATTGGCAACTGTACTGTGCGTTCTCTTGCAAAATAATTTAAATACCTGGTGTTAATACCCACCGTCTGAACAGTTAGTACACGGCTGTGTACCTTGAACTATAAAATATATAGGCCTTATAATTGGCAACTGTACTGTGCGTTCTCTTGCAAAATAATTTAAATACCTGGTGTTAATACCCACCGTCTGAACAGTTAGTACACGGCTGTGTACCTTGAACTATAAAATATATAGGCCTTATAATTGGCAACTGTACTGTGCGTTCTCTTGCAAAATAATTTAAATACCTGGTGTTAATACCCACCGTCTGAACAGTTAGTACACGGCTGTGTACCTTGAATTATAAAATATTTAGGCCTTATAATTGGCAACTGTACTGTGCGTTCTCTTGCAAACTAATTTAAATACCTGGTGTTAATACCCACCGTCTGAACAGTTAGTACACGGCTGTGTACCTTGAACTATAAAATATATAGGCCTTATAATTGGCAACTGTACTGTGCGTTCTCTTGCAAACTAATTTAAATACCTGGTGTTAATACCCACCGTCTGAACAGTTAGTACACGGCTGTGTACCTTGAACTATAGAATATATAGGCCTTATAATTGGCAACTGTACTGTGCGTTCTCTTGCAAACTAATTTAAATACCTGGTGTTAATACCCACCGTCTGAACAGTTAGTACACGGCTGTGTACCTTGAACTATAAAATATATAGGCCTTATAATTGGCAACTGTACTGTGCGTTCTCTTGCAAAATAATTTAAATACCTGGTGTTAATACCCACCGTCTGAACAGTTAGTACACGGCTGTGTACCTTGAACTATAAAATATATAGGACTTATAATTGGCTACTGTACTGTGCGTTCTCTTGCAAAATAATTTAAATACCTGGTGTTAATAACCACCGTCTGAACAGTTAGTGCACGGCTGTGTACCTTGAACTATAAAATATATAGGCCTTATAATTGGCAACTGTACTGTGCGTTCTCTTGCAAAATAATTTAAATACCTGGTGTTAATACCCACCATCTGAACAGTTAGTACACGGCTGTGTACCTTGAACTATAAAATATATAGGCCTTATAATTGGCAACTGTACTGTGCGTTCTCTTGCAAAATAATTTAAATACCTGGTGTTAATACCCACCGTCTGAACAGTTAGTACACGGCTGTGTACCTTGAACTATAAAATATTTAGGCCTTATAATTGGCAACTGTACTGTGCGTTCTCTTGCAAAATAATTTCACGGCTGTGAAGGCAAAATATTGTAACAAAAAAAAATAAAATGCGGAGGGGGGCTAGCGGAATAGGACGTGGACGAGGACGGGGGCGCGGAAATGCTGTTGGGGGCCTTGTTGAAGCCAGTGGGGATACAATGCGTGCTGGTGAGGGTCAGCCAGGATCCCGCTCATCCAGAATCCCTGCCTTTATGGGACAGTTAAGCAGGGGGCGGGTTACACCGCTGTTGAGGCCTGAGCAGGTTGAACAGGTGGTGCAATGGATAGCCGATAGCGCTTCCACACAGTTGTCCACCAGCCAGTCATCCACACAGTCTCACTCTGACCCTCCTTCCTCCACACCTGGCCAACAGAGTCATCCCACCATTGACCCCTCCCAGGAGCTCTTTTCGGGTCCTTTTTCAGATGTGCCAGAAGAATCCCAGGAGCTAGCAGAGGAATTTGTTTGTAGTGATGCCCAAACACTTGAGTTTTCGCCATCTCCTGCTGATGTGGACCCTGAGCCAGCATCTGTTATCATGAGCGATGATGATGATGAGACGCAGTTGCTATCAAGGGAAGGTGTTGGAATGTCCAGTGGGCAGCAGGAGGAGCAGAGTGAGGAAGTGGAAGAGGAGGTGGTGGATGATGAAATGACTGACCCCACTTGGCCAGGGGTGATGTCCAGCGAGGAAAGCAGTGGAGAGGTGGTGGTCTGCGCAGCACCGAAAAAGGCAGCAAGAGGCAGAGGGATGTCCAGAGGCAGAGGGATGTCCAGAGGCAGAGGGATGTCCACAGGCAGAGGACAGTCCAGACAGAGAAGTGAGGCCACAGCCAGCAGGGCCGAAGCTGTTCCCGGCAGCGGGCAGTCGCGCGAAGCTCCCCCATCGAGGTCTCGTACTTCTGTGGTGTGGAGATTTTTTAATGTTTGTGCGGATGACAAACTGAGCGCGGTTTGCACACTCTGCCACTCAAAACTGAGTAGGGGCTCTGAGAAAAGCAATCTGACCACCTCAGGCATGCGGCGTCACTTGGAAGTCAAGCACTGGGCTGAGTGGGAGAGAGCAAACGCAATACAACCTGCGCCCGGTCTTGCTGCCACTGCCTCTTCCCCTTTGTTGTGTGCTGCCACTGCGGTCCAGACCTCCAGCCAGGACACCTCCACATCTGCCTCGGCTACTTTGGGGCCTTCTCCTTCAGCCTCCCCTTCCCCGCCTCTTCGCCTGCACCTTCACACTCCTCGTCCCAACAACTGTCCATCTCGCAGGCGTTCGACCGCAGGCGGAAGTACGCCTCGAGTCACCCCCAAGCCCAAGCCTTAAACTGCCACATCTCCAAACTGCTGGCCCTGGAGATGTTGCCGTTTAGGCTTGTGGAGACGCAGGCCTTCCGCGACCTGATGGCGGCTGCCGCACCTCGCTATTCCGTCCCCAGCCGCCACTACTTTTCCCGGAGTGCCGTCCCCGCCCTGCACCAGCACGTGTCGCGTAACATCAGGCGGGCCCTGAGGTACGCAGTCAGCACAAAGGTCCACTTGACCACCGACTCGTGGACAAGCGCTTGCGGCCAGGGACGATACATTTCTTTGACGGCACACTGGGTGAATGTTGTGGAAGCGGGGACGGGGTCGCAAACAGAGACGGCCTACCTACCACCCCCACCCAAGATTGCCAGCATGGGTTCTGATACACCCCCCTCCTCTTCCTCCTCCTCTGCCTTAACATCGCCCTCAGCCGCTAGCTGGAAGCGTTGCAGCACTGGCGCGGGGAAACGTCAGCAGGCGGTGCTTAAGCTCATCAGCTTGGGCGACAGGAAGCACAGCGCCCCAGAGGTGAGGGACGCCATATTGCAGCAGACGGAGATGTGGCCGTCGCCGCTGCAGCTAGGACCAGGCATGGTCGTGTGCGATAACGGCCGTAACCTGGTGGCGGCTCTGGAGCTTGCCGAACTCAATCACGTACCATGCCTGGCCCATGTTTTTAATCTGGTAGTCCAAAAATTTCTAAAGACTTACCCCAACCTGGCAGAGCTACTGGTGAAAGTGCGGCGCTTGTGCGCTCACTTTCGGAAGTCAACTGTAGCTGCTGCTAGCTTAAAAAAACTCCAGCAACGCCTCCATTTGCCTCAACATTGGCTGTTGTGCGACCTTCCGACTCGCTGGAATTCCACCTATTCCATGTTGGCCAGGGTGTGTGAGCAGCAGAGAGCATTGATGGAGTACCAGATTATGAATCCACGCGTGCCTCCAACTCAGCTCCCTCAGTTTGCCAACCACGAGTGGCCATGGATGGCAGACATATGCGATGTACTGCGTATCTTTGAGGAGTCCACCAAGAAGGTCAGCAGCGAGGACGCTATAGTGAGCGTAACCATCCCGCTCCTATGCGTCCTTAAAGAATCACTCATCGCAATAAGGGAGAACGCATTGCACGCAGAGGAGACAGGGGTAGGAGGAGACGCAACGGAGCTACACAGTCAGACCACACTTTTGTCTGCTTCTCGGTGGCAGTTGCAGGAGGAGGAGGAGGATGAGGAGGAGGAGGACGACGTGGAGGTGGCTGTGGAAGAGGAGGAGGATGCTGGCGGCGAGGGTAGCAGTCAGGCTGTGTGCGTCCCATTGGTTCAGCGAGGATGGGGCGTAGAGGAGGCGGAAGAGGAAGAGGAGGAAATGGCAAGTGATCCTTCTGGTGGGGGCAGTGACGTCATGCCTATTCAGAGTCTGGCACACATGGCTGACTTCATGCTGGGCTGCTTTTCCCGGGACACACGTGTTGTCCGGATAGTGGAGAACAAACTGTACTGGGTCTTCGCACTCCTGGACCCCCGGTATAAAGATAACGTCTCTTCTTTTATTCCGGTAGAGGAGAGGACGAATCGATTGCTGGAATACCAGAGGGAACTCGTGCAGAACATGATGGAGATTTTCCCACCCACCATCGCTGGCGGCAGAGAGGAGAGGGTCTCCCAGAGTCCCACAACATCAATCAGGCCCACAGCCACCAGGGGAACACTCTCCAAGGTGTGGGACACGTTCATGGCACCCCCTCGTGCAACTTCCATCAATGCAGGGCCCGCTATCAGCAGGAGGGACAAGTATCGGCGGATGTTGCGGGAGTACCTGGCAGACCGTACCCCTGTCCTCCCCGATCCCTCGGCGTCCTACACTTACTGGGTCTCCAAGTTGGACACGTGGCTGGAACTGTCCCTGTACGCCTTGGAGGTGCTTGCCTGCCCTGCCGCCAGCGTGCTATCAGAAAGGGTGTTCAGCGCAGCCGGGGGCATTATAACCGATAAGCGCAGCCGCCTGTCAACCGACAGTGCCGACAGGCTGACGCTAATCAAAATGAACAGCAAGTGGATTGACCCGGACTTTGCTTCTCCAACAGTGGAAAGCAGCCAAAAGTGAAGTGCCATCTGTATGAAGTGCCATTTCCTCCTCCACCTCCTCCTCCTTAACCGCCGTAGAATTGCTCCGTAAATAAGAAAAATTTATATATTTATGGCTCACCTCTTGGGCCTCCACAACATTTTTAAGAGGTCTCACCTCTTGGGCCTCCACAAAATGTTTACGAGGTCTCACCTCTTGGGCCTCCACAAAATGTTTAAGAGGTCTCACCTCTTGGGCCTCCACAAAATGTTTAAGAGGTCTCACCTCTTGGGCCTCCACAAAATGTTTAAGAGGTCTCACCTCTTGGGCCTCCACATAATTTTAAGAGGTCTCACCTCTTGGGCCTCCACATAATTTTTAAGAGGTCTCACCTCTTGGGCCTCCACATAATTTTAAAGGTCTCACCTCTGGGCCTCCACAAAATTTTAACAGGTCTCACCTCTTGGGCCTCCACAAAATGTTTAAGAGGTCTCACCTCTTGGGCCTCCACAAAATTTTATCAAGGTCTCACCTCTTGGGCCTCCACAAAATTTTATCAAGGTCTCACCTCTTGGGCCTCCACAAAATTTTATCAAGGTCTCACCTCTTGGGCCTCCACAAAATTTTTTAACAGGTCTCACCTCTTGGGCCTCCACATAATTTTATCAAGGTCTCACCTCTTGGGCCTCCACAAAATGTTTAACAGGTCTCACCTCTTGGGCCTCCACATAATTTTTAAGAGGTCTCACCTCTTGGGCCTCCACAAAATTTTATCAAGGTCTCACCTCTTGGGCCTCCACAAAATTTTTAACAGGTCTCACCTCTTTAGCCTCCACACAATTTTTAAGAGGTCTCACCTCTTTGGCCTCCACATAATTTTTAAGAGGTCTCACCTCTTGGGCCTCCACATAATTTTTAAGAGGTCTCACCTCTTGGGCCTACAAACAATTTTTAAGAGGTCTCACCTCTTTAGCCTCCACACAATTTTTAACGGGTCTCACCTCTTGGGCCTCCACATAATTTTTAAGAGGTCTCACCTCTTGGGCCTCCACAAAATGTTTAAGAGGTCTCACCTCTTGGGCCTCCACATAATTTTTAAGAGGTCTCACCTCTTGGGCCTCCACATAATTTTTAAGAGGTCTCACCTCTTTAGCCTCCACACAATTTTTAAGAGGTCTCACCTCTTGGGCCTCCACATAATTTTTAAGAGATCTCACCTCTTGGGCCTCCACCAATTTTAAGAGGTCTCAGCTCTTGGGCCTCCACATAATTTTTAAGAGGTCTCACCTCTTTAGCCTCCACACAATTTTTAAGACGTCTCACCTCTTGGGCCTCCACAAAATTTTCCATGAGCCTCTGGCCAGCCCACGGCCTCTTCCTGCCTTTTGCGGTCCTACGCATCCCTCAACATCCCCACTGCTTTACCTGCTAGACATGACACTGGGCCAGGTCGGGTCACTGACATCTCTAGCGCCAACAATTTGGGCATTTTAAGGCTTCTGCATGTGTTTGAGTTGTTTTTACATTTTAAAGAAGACATGTCTGACCACATCTCACACACACACACAATGACAATTAGGGGTGGGGTCTATTTGCTTTCCCCCTTGCCTATGCCATCTGTGGTTGTCATAGGCAACGTGATTTTAAGGGGTGCAGAATTTCATCTTCTTTTTTGTCTAGTTTGGCTTGGGGTCCATGGCAATGTAGAGGAAAGAAGGTTTCCTTGTATGGTCTCACTTTACAGAGCGGTTACATTGTCTTTGGAGTGTATTGTTGAGAGGCTGTGATAGTGGCGTAATAGTGCGACTTGGGCGCGTTATATGCACCCAGACATGCTTCCCCTGCTGTCCCAGTTGCATTCCAGCAGTGTTGGCATCCTTTTCTGAGGTTTCAGGGTGGACTTGGTGACCTCCAAGTGGTCGAATTGAGATTTCCAAGTGGCGAGCATTTTTTTCCCATAGACTTTAATGGGATTCGATATTCGGTCGAATAGTCGAATTTCGCGGTCTATTCGAATCGAATTTCGAACTTTCGAATATTTCACTACTCGCTCATCTCTAATAACTACAGGTTGGAAACATGTGGGGTGTATCATGGGAATATATGCATTGTGAAGCAGATGTGAGCTTGAAGTGTAATGAGCCTATATGTAATAAATGCCTAAATGATAATTAAATGGATTTAAAGGGTTTCTGTCATCAGAATTTAGCCTACAAAACCGAGTGTCATTTGCAAATCGCAAATGACACCTGATGACAGAAAGCCTTCTTTTATAGAAATCTGTACGGTAGTTTTTGTTAAAATAGCGTTTTTATAATATGCTAATTAGGCCCCCTAGGTGCAGTAGGCGTGAACCCTGCACCTAGGAGCGGCCGTAATAACGCCCCTTACCCCTCCTCCCTTGCGTTGATTGACAGGGCCGAGCAGCCATCTCTTTCGTCTCCCGGCCCTGTACGATCGCGAAATCCCGCGCCTGCATATTGATGAAGCCGGGACCCGGGCGGCCGCCGGCTCTCAACGCGCGTGCGCAGATTGCTTATCGCAATGCGCAGGCGCGGGATTTCGCGATCGTACAGGGCCGGGAGACGAAAGAGATGGCTGCCCGGCCCTGTCAATCAATGCAAGGGAGGAGGGGTAAGGGGCGTTATTACGGCCGCTCCTAGGTGCAGGGTTCACGCCTACTGCACCTAGGGGGCCTAATTAGCATATTATAAAAACGCTATTTTAACAAAAACTACCGTACAGTTTTCTATAAAAGAAGGCTTTCTGTCATCAGGTGTCATTTGCGATTTGCAAATGACACTCGGTTTTGTAGGCTAAATTCTGATGACAGAAACCCTTTAATATAGATAAATAGAGTACCTTTTGTCTGTACTACACTTTACATGAATCATGATCCTGCCCCCAGTTTAGGGCCTTGTTCAGAAAAGATGATAACCCTTGTGGATGCCATTTTATGGTGGGCAAGGTGTTTTTAGCTTTCCTTCCTCAAAAATAGGGAGAGAATAGCAAGAAAGCAGCCTAGCCCTGGTGGAAGATGTTTAAATGCAGCACTGCAAAATTCCACTAAAAGGATTGTCTAGGAACAACCCCCAGTCCATGGATTGCTTAGAGGAAGGTCTATTTGTTAATGCAAACCCCTATTATTTAAAAAGAACCTGTCACCATGAAAATGCAGTGCACTCTGCAGGCAGCATGTTACAGAGCAGAAGTTTTGTGGGAAAAGATTTAGTAAAACTTGTAATTTATACATTTATGTAGCTGCTTTTTCTGACTTCAGTTCTACACGGGGGCATCTTATGAGTGATCACATTCTCTGAATTTGTACACAGAAAGATGGCTTTGTGTATTCTGACACCCATGACTTTTTTATTTTTCTGTTGATAGAACAGTTTTTGAAGGGTAAACTATGAAAACATGCAAACTTTTGATCATTTTTATTCAATTATTTTTGGAGTTGCCAAACCATGTGTGATAAACGTGGAGATACCAATGATGTTAAGATTTATTATAATTTGTTTGTATATATATATATATATATATATATATATATATATATATATATTTATAGTATGGGAAATGGGTTTTTTAGGTTTCAATATTTTTATATGTAATTTTAAAAACTTTATTCAACTATCAAGTCCTTAGGGGTCTTGAACCCTGGGGGACTTCAAAATGCCTCCTGGCTGCCATGACAATCACTCACATTGTTGCCAACAGTCCCAAATTGGCAGTGACTGTCCCTAGTTTTCACTGACAATCCCAAAAGATTTGGGCAGTCCTGGGTTTAAAATCGCCACAGTTTATGTAAGCCCTACCCAGGGGCTTAAAAACACCAAATTTACTAACAAGAATGTTAGAATGTATGTATGTGGCACCTCATGACTGCATTTACGAGCTGCTGATTGGAGGAAAGATGGAGCTCCCTTCCTCTGTCTAATCACTCAGATGGGCACAGCGCCTGAGCCTACAGCATCACAGTGGCGTACTACTACCTCCCTTTGTGTTAACTAGACCCTTGAAGAAACATAATATTACAGAGCAGGCCGGGAAGGGGGTTAAAATATGATTGTTTTACTGTTGTAGCAGAATTTCTATTCCTCTCACATTCCTGGCTCCAGCTTTGTAGATAATTCTAAAAGTGCAGTGCCTGTTATTATACATTGACTGTCGTATGTACTGACAGGGTATTTACTAAGATTATTTCTTCAGCGAGCAGCAATGTTGAAATCCTCCCTGTCAAAATGCCTTCACTTTCCCGATAATGATCCCGGGTAAGAACACAGAGGCGAAGTTCATGGCTCCCTTCCACTGAGATTACTTAATGGCAGATACCATACCAGGTAAATGAGTCCCAATGAGAACTAAATGGCAGTGACCTTGGCTCAGGATGAACTGCTGGATTTAGATTAGCATAAAGGATACAAGTGTTCTCAATTCAGACAAGGTGTTCCTGCAGTTCTCTTTCGGCTGCTGTCATCATCAGCATAATCCATCGCTCTGCCCATTGGGTTTTCTTTTTCTTTTTTTTTCTTTTTTTTGAGCCTATGGAGCACCTGTGAATGTGAACAACAGAGGAGAGGACAAAATGAGCCTCACTTGTGAAATACAGGGTATAATTTCAGCACATAACATGACACATGCACCTGCTGACAATGAATAGCATTATCACATATGCAACTTGTCCGTGTTTCTCTCAGAGCTTTTAAAGCGCCAGCACAATAGGGGCTGAATGACTATGCGTTCCAGGCTTGTGGGGAGGATGCCATTTTTTTTGTGCCTGTAATAATAACATCTGCAGAATCTATTTTTAAGGAAATTGCTCCACTAAAAGCATTCCCACAAAGTACTCCCAGCATCCTCAGCAAGGGATACAAAAGAAAAGGGAGTGTTACAAACAGAGGGTGCAATCCGCAAAAAGTGGTTAAAAGCCTGGACACTTTTGATGGGGATTTTCCACACTCTATTTCAGTATTGAATTGTTTCTTGTTTGCAGTTGGGTCAAGGCTACAGATCTACTATATTTATAATTAAGGAAAGAATCACAGAAAATAATGCACAATAGATGCAAACTTAATATATATATATATAATATATATATATTTTTTTTTCAGATGCTTTGCTTCGCTCAACCCTAGTGACAAACAACCATGTGACGACCATTTTTGTAACAGCTGTCACACTGCCATTTTTAGAACCAACTAAGACCTCTTTCACACGAATGTTGTTTTTGCGGGCTCCGATCCGCATTTTTCACATGAAAAATGCGGACCCATTCATTTCTATGGGCCCGCAAAAAATGCGGACAGCACACCGTGTGCTGTCCCCATCCGTTGCTCCGTTCCGTAGCCCGCAAAGTCCGTATTACGGACAAGAATAGTACTGTTCTATTAGGGGCCAGCTGTTCCGTTCCACAAAATACAGAATGCACACGGATGCATTCCGTTGTTTTTGCGGCTCCGCAATTTGCGGACCGCAAAACACAACATTCGTGTGAAAGAGGCCTAAAGTCAAGGTTTTCACAGGACCATTTTTTTAACCCCTAAAAGGCCATTTTTTGCACTAGTGTACCCATTTTTACTGAAGATTTTTTTTCAGCATAGAAAAAAAAACAGACTGCAAATTATCAATGCTGGGGGCCACTGTGGTGATATTATGTATATTGCAGGGATTGGGATATAAATAAAAAAAAAACAATGAAAATCATTAATTTTTAATGGCTGTAAAAATGGATGCAAAATGGCTATTAAAAATGGATAGAAGGCTTGAAAATGGATGCACAAATGGTTAAAAATGGCCATGAAAAACTGACAGTGTGCCCTTTTTTCATGGCCATTTTTTTTTCTCCTGAATGTTGTCTAACCATTTTATAGTAGCCCACATACTGCACTTATAGTGCAGTAAGGCTGTTTACACCATGTTTTTTTTTAATACCGTGATGTACTGTATCAGATGTACTACATATATTGTAGCATATTCATAGGCATGTCAAAAGTGTGTCCTTTTTACAGATAGGATGTTTGACAGGTTTAGGTGTGGATTAGAGTATACAAAAATGTATTATGTTTTTCTTTTTTAAATGGTCGATACCAGAGGGACTCGCACATGGTTACATCAATGGTATAATAAATAGTTATAATACGGCTTCATTTTACAGTCAGGACGTACAAACAAAGCAGTCAAAGGCTTGTAAATTTCTTTATAGCAACATCATTAAACAACATCATTCCTCAATAAATAAATGAAGTCCCAGATTTTTTCTCATTTCTTTAATTTAGTTATATTTATCTACTTTTAGGACTTGAAAATCTGATGTTATTTTACGTCAAATTTATGCAGAAATCTAGAAAATTCTGAAGGATTCACAAACTTTCAAGCACCATTGTATCTAGCAGCTAGTCTGAACAGGCAGAGCCAAAAAGTCAAGCTTGGGAGGTCTCTGGTAAGACACAAGATGAATTTCAGATTACCACAAAATCCCTGTAGCCAAACTGTAATCAGTGATCATGGCTGAACTAGATATAAAAAAACAGCCAAAAGTTAATACTGGAGAAAATAACTAGCTTGTGTGCAGTGACTGTAAAATTTAAGTTTAATTGTTTTCTAATTATTACAGATATACAGTGCATTGAATGTATACTACTATAATGTATGCTATTTATAGCCTACTTTATGTAAAGTTGGGTTACACTACAATTAGGATGCATTATATAAATATAGACGTTTCACCAACTGTAACTAAATTGTTGTAGTCCATTAGATAGGAATTAAGTATAAGATCCTATGTCTTCTAATCTGTTACCTTGAAGTAGATGGCATTTTGAGATGATAATTTCATATAACAGATTTCTTATGGCAAATAACCAGAACTAGAATGCAAAAGTCCAGAATAAAAGACCTTGACATCAGGGTCGCTTAAGATGTCAATGGGCCCTAGGCAAAAATCCTATTAGTGTGTCCTTAAATCCCATGTAAAACAAACTACCTACCGTATATGACAAAAGGCGCGTCTATCAAGATGTGACACGTATATATAAACGATTAATTTCTCCGCTAGAGAATTGATTGGTGCAAATGCCTTTGTTCTCTTACAAGCTAAACATTTCAGAGCTCAATATAACCTAAATCTGAGGTCGCTAGGCTTCCCATGACATAAGAAAGCTGAAATACTAACTGTTCTAGAGCTACTGACAAACTGCTGATGGGCAAATACCATTTATAAAGACAGGATAGCATGTGATCATTATCCTTTATCCTAAAGCGTGTGCTGGACTGGACCTTTGTGTGCACTGCACAGTTTCATCAGCAGGTTTTTATAGTTTCCTAAATTCAATTATGTTGATTGTGGTTTTCCAAAATCTGAAATCGGGCAAGTGTTTACTGGTAATTTTTGATGGTCTGTAGATTGATTTTTCCCTCAGATGGAAGCAGATTCAGATGTTGTCATCATTTCTCACTGAAGAACTTTTTGTAAAGAGCCTGAGCAGAAGTACCATCTGCTCAGGTAACTTCGCTATGGGCCTTCTAGCAAGACTTTCTCAAGACTGAAGCTGTTGACTAATACAAGCTACAACAGCATTATGCTATCATTGAATATATGGATTATAAATTAAAAGTGTTGTACCATGAACAATATTCTACATTTTCAAACCAGCTCCTTAATGTGAAGACTTTTGCAATTGTATGTAATTAAAAAATTAATATAGCCATTAGTTATTCAATAAAATGTATCTGTGTAGCACCACCTGTTGTTTGCTGTTTTCCTTACTTTTCTGTCCACCTTTCTGAGGTGGTTGCACATCCTCAGTTCCATCTTTCAACTGCCATTAGCTGGATCTTCTGTTAGAAACTGTGACAGTTACAGGGAGAGAACTGCAGCATCAAGAACACTCCCCCTTGAGAATGAAGACATCTCCTGAGCTGTCAACTTCAAATAAATCTAGCAGAGCAATGAATGAGGGCTCTGGATCCATCTGAGGTACAGGGCTGATAGCTTTGGCTAGCTTTGTTAGAAACCAGTTGTTTTGTACTATATGATGTCTGATTTTCATTTTTACATTAATCATGGGATAATCACTTTAATATAATGCTATATTCACTAGATAAATGAATATGAATCTCTTAGTACATACTTTACTCAAAACTAATGATCCTGTCTGCCCCAACATATATAGATGGGACTCTACACTAAAACCATTCACCTTTCCTTGGATCTAGATCTGTAGATAACCTCGGGAAAAGTAGGACCCAGCTATAATCTGCTCTAATTAAAAACAGCCTTGGACAAATGGGTAGATACAGTGCATCTGTTTTTATGTTAAGGTGGTATCCCATGTAGGGGCTGTGCCAAGTTTATGGTATCCCAAGAATGGGGGCCATGTTCCCCCGTACTGATGGAGCAGCAGGTCATACAGTAGTCGGAAATGTATGGCGCACCCATAGAAGCGACTGTGTGCATGCTCACCTGCTTCTCCATCAGGATGGGGAAACGGGACTCCTAGTCGATTATTATTAATGGCTGGGTAGCTTGCCTAAAACCATGTGTCCAGTAAATAAATCACTTGTAGACTGTGCAAGCCTCAGATTTCTGGTCGCACCACAGCCACATCCCGCCACACTTATATTGGGGCTTGAAGGTTTGAGAAGATTGTATGGTCACCAGAGATGAACGAATGAATACTCATCACACCAGTTGATTAGGAACTGATGAAATTATCAAGCTGAGAGGCAGAGTTTTCGTTGTGAACGAATAGCCTCAGGAGGTATATAATTGGCTGGGCACTATAGTCATAATTTCATGTTCATGAATCTTCACCTTCTTAATGAAATACTGGACAGAAATATATTCATAGTATAGTTCAATTAGCTGGGCACCCACTGGTTTATTTTATTGCATTGATAATATGTAATTTCTACTAGAGCAGGCTGAGCAGATCTGCATGATATCAGGAGAAGATAGGGCCACACCTGGTGTAAACACAGTGGGGCACATTTATTAAGACCAGCATTTTAGACACCGGTCTTATAAAAGCTCGATAGCTGGTGCAGCTTCCTAGCAGTCTTACATTTAGACCATTTTCTACACCTGTTTTAGGCCTGCTGGCCTGTCCCCTTCACTGCCCATACCCACAATTGTAGACCTCACGTGAGCAGGGAGAAATTGCAGATTGCAGCTTCTTGAAAAAGTCTATAAGGCACAGTCCGATATATTTGATATATTTAATTTTATTTTAAAGGGGTTATTACATATCCCCATCTTTACCCCTCTGGCCCCCCTGATATGAGCATTGGAGGATTTCATGCTCCAATGTTCTCCTTTGCCCTGCGTTGGATCGCGCAGGCCAAAGGCATTTTTTGAAGATCCTGTGACATACCGGGCTCTCCATAGGGACTGCTCGGTGGAGGCTTCTGCCTACCAGTGAGCTCCGTGACGTTACTAATGGGTGGGCCCATCAGAGCTGGTAATGTCACCGGGAACACTGCTGGGCAGAAGCCACCGCCTAGCAGTGTGCCAATATAAACAAAAAAGCCCTTGCACTTCCCTGTATTGAAATGCTCATATCAGGGGTGGGGGGGGGGGCGGATGGGTGAAGATGGGGATATTTCTAGGTTCAATTTTGAACCCGGACAACCCCTTTAAGCAAAAGCCATGTCGAGCACAATATAGAGAAATATATGAGGTGCACCTCTGAAGATTTTGTGTGTTAACCTCACAAGCCAGGGAAAAAATGGTATTTCTAACTGGTTCAAGTCCTTGACACTTTGGTCTTGGAAAAAATCAGGACAATATAATTCCTGAAGTAAGCCCTGATTAAATAAAAGTCAAGCAGGGATTTGCATTCCCTCTTGCAGCAAGCCCAGAGGCAAAGAAATGTATCCGTCCCACTCTGCGGACATGTAAATGGAGTTAGTCTGACGACCAAAGCTGACAGCTAATGAGTTGGAAGCCTCTAGGAATAAATGAATAGATCTGCATAAATTAGTCCTCCGCTGGGAAAGAATTTGCTGCCAGCCTTTCATTCACCAATAACAAAACTTTGTGCTGGGTTGAGATGAAACCTGTAGATGACACATGCGACTGGAGATGTGCAGGTAAAGCAGGAGCTGAGGAGCACTTGAAACCCTGAGCTTCAATAATGCATCAGTCCGCTCTCATGTATTTCTTTATGGCCCATGACATTGACAAGGGCCCAGGTAGTTGTACTAGTCTCGGAGGAACCTTGCCAGCAAAACCATATCACTTTTGTAGGTGATTAGCGACCTTGATTATCAGTGCACAAGGGAGAATTGTTCGCTCTACTTTTCATCAAACCAATTAGACTACATGTCTGAGATTTATTAAATCTTTAAAAATCAGCAGATAAGAGCCAAGATTCACCATCATATTTCATGCTTTTGCTATGGTAAAATAAAGCAGTACAGCAACAGATTGGATATAGCTTGTTATCAAGTTTATTCTTTCCTTCCTGGACACCATATTGAAAAAGACAGCACTGCCTGCTGGGCCACAACATAGAAGATTGCAGCGTCCAATATTACAAATCTTCAATGAGACACAAAGCACTTTATGAGAGATGTGGCTTAGTGGTTAGGATTGCTGTCTTGATTGTGCTAGTCTTTTCTTAAAGGGAATACTACCATCAATTTTTCTTAAGTCACCCCATCCTTTCCTTGGATTCTTAGCACAGCCTAGCATGACTCTCAGTCAGACCGTTCAGAGTGGCCAGAGAGGTAAGGGGATAAATGATTCAATTAGAGCATTACACATTATACTGAGAAGGGAAGGCCTATTAAGAGAACAATAGAGCTGTCATCCTAAATTTGACATCTACTATTATACTAGCAGATAACATATTTCCCTTGCCTCTACATAACTTTGGCGCATCCAGCGCCAGTCTAAATGTAAGATAGCTTTAAAAAAATACCCATTACTAACAGAAGTGTCCATTTAAATTGAGATACAGTGAAACCTTTTCAAAAAGAAAACCTTTAAGACAGGACCACCTTCTTATCCAGACAAGATTTCCTGTGACCGATTTTCAGTTCCATCTTATAATATACAAATTTTTGGCTCCCTCTCATATTATGGAGACATGGAGAGAAACAACTTCTTTGAGAAGATTCTCTGCAGATGACCGCTTTTTAATTAAATTTAGGGTGCTCATCAAAAAGAGTTTTCATTGTATTTTGTTTCTACTATAAATTGTGCTTAAAAAGGTTGTGCACATTTGGGAAAATCCCCCTCCTGAGCAGACCTTCGAAGGGAAGCATGCTTAGCTGCTTCCTGACACTGACTTCCAGATCCTACGGTCTCTGGACTCTGCTCCTCTGCTCGAGTCACCAGGATGTAAAATTCTGGTTTGACCCCAATGCAGCCAATCATTGGCCATAGCATTAACTTGCTCCTCTTGCATCACTTGATCTTTTTTTCATGATGCAAGAGGAGCAGGTCATCACTGTAGCGGCATCAAATCAGATGTTTATTGAGGGGCCCAGGCAAAGTAACGGAGGCTGGAGAGCACCGCAGACAGGAGTCAACATCAGGAAGCAGGTAAGTATGCTTCTCTTCACAGGTCTGCCCAGGACCTGTGCCCCCCCCACACACACACACATACACACACATACACACAAATGTGCCCAACCCCTTTAACTGTTGTGCCAATGGAAGACAAAATGGATATTTTTGTTCCCAAACACCAGTAACCACTTGGAGCCCTCTCCCACCAATCTTCTAGGAAAGGACACAGAATTTAGTGGCTACTGAAGCTTGAAGATGAAGAATGGGGCTCTGTCTTCTGTAGGTATTCATCAGGAATCTGTAGTGGCGTCTAGTAGGGATTACTAACAAAGAGAGACACAGTTCCTTAAAATCTATATGGAAAAAAATACTTCTATTAGTAAGTACTTACACATATCAAAATATATTCATAAGGGGGAGACATTTTTAAAGGGGTTGTCCCATGACAACAATTTATCCCCTACCTATTGGTTAGGGAATAAGTGTCTAAACGGTTGAGGGCTGACTAATGAGTGCCCCCAATCCCAAGAATGGGAGCCTATTCTCACTGTTTCAACAGTGTGACAAGCACGCACATGTGTCCGCCACTCCATCCAACTCTGTGGGGCTGCCAGAGATAGCCATGTATAAGCGCTCGGCTATCTCCAGCAGTCCTATAGAGTTGAATGGAGTGGGAGACATGCATGTGTTTCCGCTGAGCCATTCAAGCAGCGGAACACAGGTCCCTGTATTTGTGATTGGTGGTGCTCTCAGCCCCCGGACTCCCCGTCAGTGGTTAAGGGATAAGTTATCATGGAATAACCCTCATGTTCTCGTTCTACTAAGGCAAGTTCTCTAGTTACTTTTGAGACACCAAAGTGGCTAAAATAAAATTAATCTTGGCCACATGACACCTATCTCCTCATAGATTGTAATTGTTGATTTGTGTGTCGCGGAATATGTCGGTGCTATATAAATAAAGATCATTATTATTTTGTGTGTGTGTTTGAGTCAGAGTAGATTAAGTATAAGACCCATTGGAAACTGATGTGGGTGACTAAAGACAGGCTGCCTTTGACCTCATGATGACATTTTCCATATTATATTGATACATGTATATATTAAATATGAGATAACCCAGCTGGGATATAGAAACTAATAAGACACAGCGTTGTGTTAGTTTATTAGCCTGGTATTACAGTGAAGTTGTATGAAAAAAAAACAAACACTTTGATGGTGACCCTGTAAGACAAGCCTTATGTTATTTACTTACGTGCGACCAAGGATCTGATGTGCTTAACGTAAATATCATGAAACCCCATAGGCATTACTCTATATATTAGAGACCTTTTTGTAAAGCCTCCGGCATTATAACCGAGCCACATTTAAGGTGACCCCGTTTCACTGTTACTTGTATACAAACTAATGGTGTACTTATGGCTACTCCTTAAAACGATTCCTGACGGTTTTCATAGATAATTTTTTTTAATTCACGAGTAAATTCACTGACAGATTAATACATAATAATTTCATAAATAATACACTGACTATATTCTCTACAATTAGGAGGAAGTATGAAAATACAATGGTCCTGATTTATCATAGGCCGGTAGCATACACCTCATTATAAATTAGAGATTGGTGTAGTAATGGCACACAAAATTTGGCGTATCAATGTTTAGATTTGTATTTACAAAGCAGTAATATACTCGTATACTATATACTTGACAATGTGCAAGAATATCTCTCTATCTACTATCTATCTATCTATCTACTATCTATCTATCTATCTATCTATCTATCTATCTATCTATCCTTCCATCATTCTATCTATCTATCTATCTATCTATCTATCTATCTATCTATCTATCTATCTATCTATCTATCTATCTATCTATCTATCTATCTATCTATCTATCTATCTATCTATCTATCTATCTATCTATCTATCTATCTATCTATCTATCTATCTATCTATCTATCTATCTATCTATCTATCTATCTATCATTCTATCTATCTATCTATCTATCTATCATCTATCTATCTACAGTATCTATCTATCTATCTATCTATCTATCTATCTATCTATCTATCTATCTATCTATCTATCTATCTATCTATCTATCTATCTATCTATCTATCTATCTATCTACTATCTATCTATCTATCTATCTATCTATCTTCTATCTATCTATCTATCTATCTTCTATCTATCTATCTATCTATCTATCTATCATCTATCTATCTAATATCTATCTATCTACTATCTATCTATCTATCTATCTATCTATCTATCCTTCCATCATTCTATCTATCTATCATATTTTTCGCCCTATAAGACGCACTTTTTTCCCCCCAAAAGTAGGGGGAAAATGCGGTGCGTCTTATAGGGCGAATACAAGTGAGTGCTTCCATAGCGCTCACTTGTACGTAGGGACCCCCATCAGACCTCAGATCAGCCCACCCAGCCACTTAAAGACCATACTTACCTGTCCTGCGCTGCCGCTGCCTCCGGTCCCGTGCTCCGCGCTCCACTCTCTTCCCTGCCGGCGCGCACTATGACCTGACGCTGCTGCGTCATAGTGCGCGCCGGCAGGGAAGAGTGTGGAGCGCGGAGCGTGGGGACCGGAGGGCAGCGGGCAGTGGAGGACAGGTAAGTATGGTCTTTATAAGTGGCTGGGTGGGCTGATCTGAGGTCTGATAGGGGCACAAGACACTGATCTGAGGTGTGAAGGGGGCACAAGACGCTGATCTGAGGTGTGAAGGGGGCACAAGACGCTGATCTGAGGTGTGAAGGGGGCACAAGACGCTGATCTGAGGTGTGAAGGGGGCACAAGACGCTAATCTGAGGTCTGATGGGGCACAATATGCTGATCTGAGGTCTGATGGGGGCACATACTGTTGATCTGAGGTCTGATGGGGGCACATACTGTTGATCTGAGGTCTGATGGGGGCACATTCTGCTGATCTGAGGTCTGATGGGGGCACATTCTGCTGATCTGAGGTCTGATGGGGGCACATTCTGCTGATCTGAGGTCTGATGGGGGCACATTCTGCTGATCTGAGGTCTGGTGGGTGCACAGTGAGATGGTATGGGGGCACAGTGGGCTGGTATGGGGCCATAGTGGGCTGATCTGAGGTTTGGTGGGGGGCTGACATGGAGGGCTGATGAAGTTCTGACATGGAGGGCTGATATGGGGGTCTGATGTGATGTCCTGAAATTTATGGGCAGTCTGATAAGAGGATCTGATGAAAAATATTTTTTTCTTATCTTCCTACACTAAAACCTAGGTGCGTCTTATGGGCTGGTGCGTCTTATAGGGCGAAAAATACGGTATCTGCTATCATCTATCTATCTATCTATCTATCTATCTATCCATCTATCTTGCATCTATCTCTCTATCTCTCTTTCTCTCAGTCTGTCTGTCTATCTATCTATCTAATATATATTATCTATCTATCTGATATCTATCTATCTATCTATCTATCTATCTATCTATCTATCTATATATCTATCTCTAACAATATAAAAATTCTGACTTTAAAAATCCTTTCCAGTGCTCTTAGATCCTTGTGAAGCCTTTCCTATCTAATAGGGAGTTGTCATTGCCATATTACAGATATAGCAGAGCAGGGGCGGACTGGGAACTTAAAGTGGCCCTGGAAAAAATACTAAAAGTGGCCCTGTTTTGTAGTCTGGACCAAATTGACTGTATGCAGGGCCAGCAATACCATATAGTGGCACATTATACCAATCCAACAGAGCCAAATATCACAGTCCATCACAAAATACATCCTCAAAAACTTCCACTGATGAGCCGTCAGGAGGGGGCTCAGGTGGTCCCTAGGGCATCTGCCCACTGGGAAATTTCCCTGTAAGGTCTATAGCCAATCCGCCCGTTCAGCAGAGCTCTAACCTGTCATGGTCACTCTACCAGACTACCAGCTCACTGCTCCTTCCTCCCTTCTGTGTATGTTCAGATACTGAAAATATTGTACACGTCAGAAAATTTGTAGTTTGACTGCCACAGTTTAAGCACCAAGGGATTTATATCCCTTCATTACAAGGTTTTGAAATGTTCATGGAAAATAATCTGTTGCTGTATGAGCGGAAACGTAGATTTCCACTGAAAACCATGCACTGATGATCTTCCAGTTTCCATGTGAACTGCAGTGCAGAATCCACACTGACATCTGCATGGAATTTAAACTCTGTGAACATACCCTCACTGCACAGTGACTGACTACTGAAGCCGTGATAATCTCAGGACTATTACGTATTGAGCACTTAAAGGGGTTATCCCATGACCAATGTAAAAAACGACATCATATAGTACATGGCAATACCTTTCTGACAAATGAGAACCGGCCCTGTACCTCACATGAGTCCAGAGATCTCCACATTCACTGCTCTGCTTAGATTTATATCAAGCTGAAAGCTAAAGGGGAGTGTCTTTTCTGCTGCAGCTAAGGGGCGTGTCCATGCTCTCCCTATCACAGCTCAGGAGGCAGTTGAAGGATGAAACTGAGCATGTGCGGCCTTCTCAGTGAGCAGGACAAAGAAATAAGAGAAATACAAACAGCAGGTGGCACTGTACAGATGCATTTTATTGAATAACTCAGTGGCTATGCTAAATTTTTAATTACATGCAATTACAAAAGTATTCAGATCCAGGTGCTGGTTTGAAAACGATAGAATATTTTTCGTGGGACAACCCCTTTAAGTTTATATTTTAGGATAAAGACTTAAAAAATCACATGGAGGTGCAAATCTTATGAATGGAGAGTTTCAGTTGGACTTTAAGTTTATTCTGGAGCTCTTAGTTTGGCTAAAGATTTGTAAAACAGCAACATCACATCTTTCATAGTCAAAGTAATGTATCACATACAGAAAAGGTTACATGCAGTATGACTGCAACACAGTAGGCACTGCAGCCCTGCTCCACTGCACCAACTTTAAGGAAATCAGCCAGCTACCTCTCCAGCACTGCATGCTGCAGGAAAGTAGGCAAAATGTCACCATGTAACCATATCCATAATGCCGGTGCTGCTGTATAAAAGGCTCTTCATGCTTAGGAGTAGGACGATATGTGACATAAATAATGGGGGAGATTTATCTAAACTAATGCTACATAAGAAAACTAGGAGGGTCATTTATTATACTGAAATATACGTCTATATTAGGCGTACTTCAGGTGCAGATGGCAGCACAGCGGTTCGCCACTATCTGTAACTTCTCCCCGCTCATGCCAAATCTAAAATCCCGGGGAGGGAAAGAGATGGGCCGGCAGGTGTTTCAGCTGTAGAAAATGGTCTAAATGTAAGACAGCTCAGCGGCTGTCTTACATTTAGAACTAAAGCTGGATGCGCCAAAGTTATGGAGAGACCTGCACTTCTTCATAACTTCAGCGGATCGACAGCCAGCTTAGGACTTTATTAAGACCGTTGTCTAAAACGCCGGTCTTAATAAATGTACCCCTAGGTTACGGCTAGGAGCATCTAGCTGTTGGATCTGCACCACTTCTTCTTGTACACTGTCAGGGTACATCCTGCAACAGGCAGTACAAAAAATAGACCGCAGGATGCTGTAAAATATTAAATCAGTTAAACTCACCACTGGCTCTTGTTGTGATGCTTCATGGTCCCCCTGCCGATCTTTACTTTCTGGTCCTTCTCAACACACAGGAAATGACCACTCAGGAAGGGTGGACATACCACTGGTGCAGCATGTGCAGCTGCACAGGAGCCCTAGGAGCAAGGGGCTAGAAATGACTGCACGGGGCACTCTTCTGTATTTGTCTACCCCTGCCAAAGACTAGCTGCCAAGGTGACCTGCCTCAGTTAGTAATTGGCTGAGTGGTCATTTCTTGTATTTCATGAGGAATCAGGAAGTGGAGACTGGCAGAGGTCCACTGGAATGGAAGCGGTGGGCTTCACTTATGTAATATTTTACAAGATTTTGAGGGAGATTGACACATCTGTTTTTTTCAAGAACCATTTCATATGGGTTATCTCTCTGTTTCAGTCCCTGTTTTAGAACTAGTAGTTGCTGGTCATAGGTTCCACCAACAGTTCAAGTCCAACAACAGTTTTTACTTTTTTCATATTTTTTTTTTCTACGGGTACTTTGAGGTTATCCATTATATTTCTTCATAAGTATCTTACAGGGGTTGTTCCACAAAAAATATTCTTCAATTAAAAATTTACTATAGCCACTGAATTATTCAATAAAATATATCTGTATAGAACCACCTGCCTTGTTTTTTTCATATTTCTTTGTCCAGCTCACTGAAATGGTTACACATGCTCAGTTTCATCCTTCAGTTGCCTCTTGAGTTATGATAGGGAGAGAATGGACCTGCCTCCTTGATATAAATCTATCAGAGCCATGAATGGGGAGATCTCTGGATCCATGTGAGGTACAGGGCTGGTTCTAGCTTTGTTAAAAGATATTGTCAGGTACTATATGATCTCTGATTTTTATTTTTACAGGTAGAGATGAGCGAATCTATACGCTGCTTCGTAGATTCGATACAAATCTTTGTTTTTTTGTTTCTTTTCAGATTTGCTTCGGAAGATTCTTCTTAAATCTTTGCACGCTGACGCTATGTACGCATAATATAATTTGCACGCTAATGCTACGCATCTAATAATTTGTATGCTAATGCCTAGGTATTCACTTACGTAGAATACTTTTACTGCATGTTCGTTATTTTGGTGGGCCTAGACAATAATAAACTAAAGCTTCATACGCACTTTGTACACTCATGCATAGATATTCGCGGGAATGTTCACAGAACACAAATTTTTTAAACGCAACTTGAACCAAATCGAATCTTATCGCAGGCGAATCTTTTTAAAAATTCGGCGAATATTCGCTGAAGCGAATCTTGGAAGATTCGCTCATCTCTAGTCATGGGATAACTCCTTTTATAGATATTTTATTTTGGCAGTGAATTTGCTTGGACAAGCTGACCAAGGACAAAAGTAAGTTAAAGGGAGTATGTCTACTCCAAAATGATACAGGGTAGTTGCCCTGAAACATAACCACAACTTTCTTGTGACAATCTGGTTTTCTAATCCTGAGAAATTGTTTTTATTTTTATTCAAATAAGGTTTTTGGTGCAGCATTGGCAGAGCCATTCTGTTCTGTGCACCCAGCTATCATCACTATCTCAGGGACTGTCAATCAAACAAGGGTGGAGAGTCCTGGGTGGTGGTACTGGAGGTGCACCAAACACAGCAGTCCACAGCAGTTTTGTGCACCAAAAACCTTATTTCTATAAAAAGAAGAACTTCTCAGGATTAGAGGACCAGATTTTCACAGGAAAGTTATGGTCATATTTCATGGCACTAACCTTACATGGTGGTATGCTTACTTTGAAACCAATTTTGGAGGCGAAAAACTCCTTTAATCAGACTTACTTCAGAGAATTCATGACATGACAAATTGTATTTTTCATATAAAAAACATGTCATGACCCTCCTTTGCACAAAGGATAAGGAAGAACTCTAAGTAAATGGTTGGGGTTTTTTTCATCCCATTCTTTCTCTTTACTTTATACATCCATCTTCAACCAGAATATTTGCTTACACACAAGGATGCAGGCCATCGATTTCAAGCTTTGACCAAGGCTAAAACAACAACATACAATATACTGTAATGCTTTTTTGGTGCTGGGTAGTACAGAATTTGGTTAAAGGGGTTTTCTGAGCTCCAAATATGATGTAATGCCCAGCAACCTCACCACTCAGCTGTTTCCTGCAGGTGCTGGAAGTTCCACTTAGGGCTCATGCACACGGGGGTGTGTGCGGGCGGGTCCGCAATACACGGGCACCGGCCGTGTGCACTCTGCATCATGGATCACGGTCCCATTCACATGAATGGGTCCGTAATCCAGGACATGCGGAACGGAGGCACAGATCGGAACACCACGGAAGCACTACAGAGTGATTGGGTCTGCGATCCGAATGCAGTGGCCCCACTGTCAGTGCCTGTGCATTGTGGACCGCAAATTGCATTCCACAGCACGGGCACTGACCGAACACGCTCGTGTGCATGAGCCCTTAGAATGGAACCAGAAGCCCAACTCCGTCCAAAGGTTAGTGGCCGTGTCGGCTCCTATTCATGCTTTAGTGTTTATATCATGCCTTCTCTGCACCTCAGATGCTACAATTTATGATCTCTTGTCCCAGACATTGTTCATTTCAACAAAATACCAGACCTAACCCATGGACAGGTGTGGTAATGTTTCCTGAAGAAAGCAGCCATCTCTTCTAATTCTGGACAACCCCTTTAATATGAATGGCCTTATTTAGCTTCAGCAAATATGTAGTTAAATTGGGGAACTTCTACTTTGAGAAGTTATCGTTGGCTAACTAGCATTAATAGAGAACAGAATTTCACTTACCCATACAAGATGGACACATTGATTTTCTAGGTTGATTCACTTCCTAGAAATAAAGAAAGGAGAAGAACATTTTTAAGTACAAAAATGTCTTGATAGGAATATATTTTTCCATTGAGGTAACTTAATCTGCTGGGTGACCGTGAAAACCCAACTACTGATTGAATCATACAGAATCACCATCATCGTAACCTGAAACCTGCTTCGACATTAGGCATACATTCATGAACTCGCCGTATTCTATTCAGTGCATTAGTTTGGACTAAGAAGTCACGCTATAATGGCAACCAATGGAAATTCCTATCTTATGCTAAAAGTAAAATACATTCAGTTTTCTATAGTTATTTTTTTTTTAAATCAAGAATGAAAAAGCTATCAAACTATTGAAATAAAAACTTCCAAGGTCTAAGCCTTCTGCTCACCACTGAAGCTAATTTCGATTAGCTAGAGAGGCTTTTGTAGGCTCTTCATGTGATGCGGAGGGTACCATTTGTAATCTCGGAATATGGAGCCATTAGTGTATAACAAATTGCTCTGTGGTATAGCATGGCTTCCATCTAACTATACATTTTCGCTGCAAGACTTTTAAAACCATACATTTTATCCGTCAGCTAAAAGCATTCTTTAAAATGTATCACTTCCACGGCGGAGAGACCTCCCTATGGCAGTAGAACTCAACAATTCTGTAAGCAGAGAGCATGATCATCCATATCACTAATGCATTTGTCATCTTTGCACTGTTATATACGTGATAAGCAGTTAACCAGGGATGCAGTCTTAAAAAAAAAAAGAAGATACCGTAATTCTGCAATCACATTACGCTTGCAGTTTGATTATCATTGTGCTTCCTCATTTTCCATGGCATTTCATACAAGGAGTTATTAAAAGTCAGACACGGAGGTCTGAGGTATAATTTCCTGTCTGCAGAGATAAGCTATGCTCTACTCTCCATTTAATTAGCACCATTATTTTAGTTTTTTTGCTAAGTGCATTTTTAATGGGATTTGTTCTAGGCTGTTTGTTCAATATGTTATTTACAGACCATTTAATGTTTTCCTCCTTTTCATCGCTTGCTCTAAAGATACGATTGGTACGATGGGTACTATGTACTCCATAGCCCATCTTTGAGAATTTTAACTAAATGACACAGCTGTAATTAATCAGGAGGCCATAATGAGGCTACTACCTCCCCGAACACTGAATTGGAGAAATAACTGTTTTTAACAAAGATTAGATACTTTTTTTTTAATCTCATCTCTTAGAAAACGAGGCACAATAGTGGATGTACTTAAGGGACACTTTAATGTGTAATGTAATACCAGTGGGAATACAGTCCATGTGATCTGGATTCATCGTCACTTGTCACACATAGCTATATGCACATAATGCAAGTGCAGTATATTTTGGCATACATGTATTGTGCAGTATAATTTGTAAATACTATTGAAATGAACTATAGTGATGCCATATACCGTGTGGCATGGCTGCAGGATCTGCATGTGGATTACTACTAATTGCTGGGTTACATCTGTACGTGGTATTGTTTCATATGGCAAGTACAGGTATCGCCGGGCAGTAAATTGCAAGTGCAGCCTGGCAGTAACTGGCAAGTACAGGTGCAGCCCAGCAGTAACTGGCAGGTACAGGTGCAGCCCAGCAGTAACTGGCAAGTGCAGGTGGAGCCCAGCAGTAACTGGCAAGTACAGGTGCAGCCCAGCAGTAACTGGCAGGTACAGGTGCAGCCCAGCAGTAACTGGCAAGTGCAGGTGGAGCCCAGCAGTAACTGGCAAGTACAGGTGCAGCCCAGCAGTAACTGGCAAGTACAGGTGTAGCCCAGCAGTAACTGGCAAGTACAGGTGCAGCCCAGCAGTAACTGGCAGGTACAGGTGCAGCCCAGCAGTAACTGGCAAGTGCAGGTGGAGCCCAGCAGTAACTGGCAAGTACAGGTGCAGCCCAGCAGTAACTGGCAAGTGCAGGTGGAGCCCAGCAGTAACTGGCAAGTACAGGTGCAGCCCAGCAGTAACTGGCAAGTGCAGGTGCAGCCCAGCAGTAACTGGCAAGTACAGGTGCAGCCTGGCAGTAACTGGCAAGTACAGGTGCAGCCCAGCAGTAACTGGCAAGTGCAGATGAAACCGAGAAGTAACTAGCAAGCGCAGCCTGGCAGCCAATGGCAAAAACAGATACTGCTCGACAGTAATTGGCAAGTGCAGGTGCAGCCTGGCAGTAAATGGCAAGTACTGCAGTAAATAGCATATGCAGGTCCAGGTGCAACCAGGCTACAAATGGCAAATGCAGGTGCAGCCTAATGCCACATTCACATGTCAGTGTTTTGGTCAGTGATTTCCATCAATGATTGTGAGCCAAAACCAGGTGCAGTTCTTTCCCTTATACCTTATGTCTGTGGAGGCTCCAAACCTGGTTTTGGCTCACAATCACTGATGGAAATCACTGACCAAATTACTGACATGTGAATGAGGCTTAATAGTGAATGGAAAGGGCAGGTGCAGCCCGGCAGTAAATGGCAAATACAGGTTGGCAGTAAATGGCAAATGCAAGTGCAGCCTAGCAGTGAATGGCAAACGCAGGTACAGCCCAGCAGTATCTGGCAAGTACAGTTCAGCAGAAAATGGCAAATGAAGGTGCAGCATTGTTGTAACTGGCAAGTGCAGGTGCAGCCAGGCTGTACTCCACATATCCACTCAATATCCAGGCTGCACCATGTAAGGGCACCCTTATTCAAAGGCTACATTCACATGACAGTGTTTTTTGCGGGCTCCAAGCTTCATATTTTGCAGCTCAGATGGGGACCCATTCATTTCTATGGTGCCGCAAAAGATGCGGACAGCGCACAGTGTGTTACTCTGTGTCGCGGCCCCGCAAAAAGAATAGAACATTTACTATACTTGTCCGCAATTGTGGACAAGAATAGGCATTTCTATGATAACTGCGGCATGTGCGGTCCACAAATTGCGGAACGCACATGGGCCAGTATGCGGATGCGCAAAACACAACAGTCGTGTGAATGTAGCCTCAGGTGCACTGCAGATCATATGCATGCCAAGTCTTCAAAGATGTATTAAAGGGGTTGTGTCACTTCTGAAAATGGCATTTATCAAGTAGAAAAAGTTAATACAAGTCATTTAATAATGTATCGTGATTGTCCATATTGCCTCCTTGGTAGGCTTAATTTTTCCACCACATTATACACTGCTCATATACAAGAGTTTTGACCATCCTGCAATCGAGCACTGGTGTCCGTGGTTGGACACTATACGAAAAAGCACGGTGTATAATGCAATGGAAAAATGAATCCAGCCAGCAAAGGAGGCAATATGGACAATAACAATACATTAGTAAAAGCCTTGTATTAAATTGATCTACATGATAAATGCCACTTACTGAAGCGAGACAACCCCCTTTCTGCTTTTACTTAAAAGCAGAAAGCAGGCTTTTTTCTTTTGTCTTTTGAATAAAAGCAGAAATTAATGCAGGTAAACCCGCTTATGACGCATGCCACCTGGTACACGGTTAGGCCTGCATGTAGAATTTTTGTAGCGCTGCTGAACAGCTGATCGAGTAAAATATTTTCTTAGGCCCAAAAACAATTAACAAAACTGTGTGTGTACGAATCCTAATGGTTCACAGAACGATGTAACAGGAAATTATCGGAAACAAACCAGACATTCCTGATAACGTCAGAGGAAGTGAGAGCAGCATTTACACAGCTCTGCTGTATGTGTACAGTATGAGTGGTTGCTACAGTGTTGATTTGTTTCTATAGAGAATTATTGTTTCTGGAGTATGGTTTACACAGGGCAATATGATGCCCAGAAATGCTGATTTTTGATGCTGGCCGAAAGACATAATTAACGAGCTTCACCAAATATGCAGGGCACTGATATTATCAAGAGTCCCCAATAACCTTCAACTGATCCACTGGCCGTCTGTGTAAAAGGACCTTTAGGCCACTGTCACTGTCACGCTCGGGTGTGGGGTAAAAGCCACACCGAGCGTATGAGGGATGGGAACAGACAAAACCAGGGAACTGGTCACCTCCTGCAGGGGACCCTAAGACTAGGCCCTAGCTGGCTACCAGTATGAACTAACCCGGGTGGTAGGAAAGCTCATACACAGGAACCTAATCTGAATAGACCCTAGAACACCCTGCAGTCTAATGACACAAAAGAGTAACCTGTTCCTCCAAGCGTAAGGAGGAACAGGAGACTCAAACAGGAATAACCAAAGAAAGGGAAAACACTTAACTTTAAGTAGAACTCAGCAACAGGATCTCAGCCGAGATCCACACCACTCTCAACCAGGTATGAAGCAGATATAAACCGCAAGGGATACTGGGAGAGGAAGAGGTAAGTAGGAGACAGCTAATTGCCCAGCGGCAACAGCTGAGGGAAAGGGGTGTGGAGAACAGCACCCAAACCACAGGGAATAGCCTGTCAAACCTGTCACTTAGAAAGCCGCGCAGAACGTCTGATTCCAGACGCAAGACCACTCGTGACATTACCCCCCCTTTTACGGGTGACCTCCGGGCACCCAGGACTTTATCAGGGTGACATCTGTGAAAGGCTTTTACCAAACGACTGGCATTCACGTCAGATGCCGGTACCCATGACCTCTCCTCAGGACCATAACCCTTCCAATGAACCAGATATTGAAGGGTCCCACGAAGAACTCGAGAATCAATGATCTTGACAATCTGAAATTCCAAATTACCATCCACCAAGACAGGCGCGGGTGGCAAGGGAGATGGCTCCAGAGGTTCAACATACCTCTTCAACAAACATCTGTGAAACACATTATGGATTTTCAGGGCCTGCGGAAGTTCAAGACGAAATGCTACAGGATTAATAATGGCCGTGATTTTATATGGGCCAATAAATCTTGGACCCAACTTCCATGAAGGAACTTTCAACTTAATGTTCCTAGTAGACAGCCACACAGAATCACCCACATTTAGGTCCGGACCATTCATGCGTCTCCTGTCAGCCACACGTTTGTACTTGTTACCCATATTTATCAAGTTACTTTGAATTTTTCGCCATATGGAAGACAATGATGACGAAAAACGTTCTTCCTCAGGAATACCAGAAGTATCAGAACCACAAAATGTGCCAAAACTGCGGGTGAAATCCATATGCACCAAAAAATGGTGACTTACCAGTGGAGTCCTGTCTGCGATTATTTATGGCAAACTCAGCCAGAGACAAAAACGAGGACCACTCCTCCTGGTTCTCAGAGACAAAGCATCTCAAATAAGTCTCCAGATTCTGATTGGTACGCTCAGTCTGTCCATTCGTCTGGGGATGAAAGGCAGAGGAGAAAGACAGTTGTACCCCGAGCCGAGTACAGAACGCCCTCCAGAATCTGGACACAAACTGAGTCCCACGATCAGAGACAACGTCAGTGGGAATGCCATGAAGTTTCACAATATTGTCAACAAACACTTGTGCAAGAGTTTTAGCATTGGGGAGTCCAGGTAATGCAATAAAGTGCGCCATTTTACTAAAACGATCTACAACCACCAGAATAACTGTCTTACCAGACGACTCAGGCAGATCAGTGATGAAGTCCATGGATAGGTGAGTCCATGGTCTGGACGGGATGGGTAATGGAAGTAGGGGTCCAGAGGGACGAGTATGTGTCACCTTAGAGCGTGCGCAGACACTACAGGCTGACACATATTCCTCAACACACTTACGCAGACCTGGCCACCAGAATCTACGAGAGATGAGGTCGACAGTGGATTTACTCCCAGGGTGTCCCGCAAGCACCGAAGAATGATGCTCCTCAAAAACCTTATAACGCAAATCAGAAGGAACAAACAACTTCCCGGGAGGGCAAGACTCCGGCGCATCTCCCTGGGCCTCAAGCACTTTAGCCTCAGATCAGGGTAAAGAGCGGATATCACCACTCCTTCAGACAGTATAGGGCTAGGATCTTCAAAATCACCACCCCCGGGAAAAACTACGTGACAAGGCATCCGCCTTCACATTCTTAACCCCAGGACGGTATGTGACAATGAAATTGAATCTGGTGAAGACACAAAGACCATCTGGCCTGCCTCGGATTAAGTCGTCTAGCCGACTCCAGGTAAGCCAGATTTTTGTGATCAGTGAATACCGTGATTGGATGGTTCGCCCCTTCCAACCAATGACGCCATTCCTCAAAAGCCAACTTTATCACATTCCCCAGAAAATCTATCCGGGAGGGGGACCTTAGGCTCCAAACAGGCCTGACACTCAGCACCCCCAGAACCACCAGCCTGTGGTCTCTGAATTTGGTTGCGGATGTCAGCCACCTCCAAGCTGAGTCCCTGCAGCCGTTCAGCCAGTGTAGCAATAGCATCCATGTCAGCACAAAAATGACATAAATTTTTGTTAGTGGCGGTTTATAATGTCACGCTCGGGTGTGGGGGGAAAAGCCACACCGAGCGTATGAGGGATGGGAACAGACAAAACCAGGGAACTGGTCACCTCCTGCAGGGGACCCTAAGACTAGGCCCTAGCTGGCTACCAGTATGAACTAACCCGGGTGGTAGGAAAGCTCATACACAGGAACCTAATCTGAATAGACCCTAGAACACCCTGCAGTCTAATGACACAAAAGAGTAACCTGTTCCTCCAAGCGTAAGGAGGAACAGGAGACTCAAACAGGAATAACCAAAGAAAGGGAAAACACTTAACTTTAAGTAGAACTCAGCAACAGGATCTCAGCCGAGATCCACACCACTCTCAACCAGGTATGAAGCAGATATAAACCGCAAGGGATACTGGGAGAGGAAGAGGTAAGTAGGAGACAGCTAATTGCCCAGCGGCAACAGCTGAGGGAAAGGGGTGTGGAGAACAGCACCCAAACCACAGGGAATAGCCTGTCAAACCTGTCACTTAGAAAGCCGCGCAGAACGTCTGATTCCAGACGCAAGACCACTCGTGACAGTCACACGGTATATGGTCAGCATTTTTCATGTTTAATTTTCCATGTCACTATCTATATTTAAAATATAATATATATAATCTAGCAATTTTCACACTGGCCACTAGGCCTAATAATAAGATTATTATATGTATAGTTTTTTTGTGTTTTAATACTAAAAAAAAAAAACCGTATTTTTCGCTTTATAAGACGCACTTTTTTTCCCCCAAAAGTAGGGGGAAAATTGCAGTGCGTCTTATAAAACGAATACAAGTGAGCGCTTCCATTATGGAAGCGCTCACTTATATGTTTTAGCTGCCGGGGGCCGGGACCCCCCATCAGACCTCAGATCAGCCCAGCGTGCCCCATAACAATAAAAAAAAAACTTCACTTACCTGTCCAGCGCCGCGGCTCCGCTCCGGCGCTTCTTAGGCTTCCCGGCCCAGCGCTGCACTGTCCTGAACGCGTACAGCGTCAGGACGTAGTGCGCGCAACTATGACCTGACGCTGCACGCAGTCAGGTGACAGTGCAGCGCCGGGCCGGGAAGCCTAAGAAGCACCGGAGCGGAGCCGCGGCGCTGGACAGGTAAGTGAAGTTTTTTTTTATTGTTACGGGGCACGCTGGGCTGATCTGAGGTCTGATGGGGGGCACAGAGTGCTCTAATGGGGGCACTGTGAGCTGGTCTGAGGTCTGATGGGGGGCACAGAGTGCTCTAATGGGGGCACTGTGAGCTGGTCTGAGGTCTGATGGGGGCACAGAGTGGTCTAATGGGGGCACTGTGATCTGGTCTGAGGTCTGATGGGGGCACAGAGTGGTCTAATGGGGGCACTGTGAGCTGGTCTGAGGTCTGATGGGGGCACAGAGTGGTCTAATGGGGGGCACTGTGAGCTGGTCTGAGGTCTGATGGGGGCAACAGAGTGGTCTAATGGGGGCACTGTGAGCTGGTCTGAGGTCTGATGGGGGCACAGAGTGGTCTCATGGGGGCACTTGTGAGCTGGTCTGAGGTCTGATGGGGGCACAGAGTGGTCTCATGGGGGCACTGTGGGCTGGTCTGAGGTTTTGATGGGGGCACAGAGTGGTCTCATGGGGGCAACTGTGGGCTGGTCTGAGGTTTGATGGGGGCACAGAGTGGTCTCATGAGGGCACTGTGGGCTGGTCTGAGGTTTGATGGGGGCACAGAGTGGTCTCATGGGGGGCACTGTGGGCTGGTCTGAGGTTTGATGGGGGCACAGAGTGGTCTCATGGGGGCACTGTGGGCTGGTCTGAGGTCTGATGGGGCACTGTGGCCTGATCTGAGGTCTGATGGGGGCACAGTGGGCTGTTCTGAGGTCTGATGGGGCACAGTGGGATGATCTGAGGTCTGATGGGGGCACAGTGGGATGATCTGAGGTCTGATGGGGGTCTGATGTGATGTCCTGAAATTTATGGGGGGTCAGATATGAGGTCTGATGAAAAATATTTTTTTCTTATTTTCCTACTCTAAAATCTGGGGTGCGTCTTATCTTCGGGTGCGTCTTATAAAGCGAAAAATACGGTAACTTTTGAAGAAAAATAATTTTTTAACTTTTTAGGCCTCGTTCACATATACGTGGATTTTCACGGACCATGGTCCGTGACGCCGTGCTCTCCTGCACTCAGCAGAATGGCAGGACGGGTTTTCACAGACCGTGGTCCGTGAAAATCCACGTATATGTTAACGAGGCCTTATAGTTATGTCTACGGAGCTGTGTGAAGGTTCATTTTTTGTAGGACAATCTATAGCTTTAGTTAATACCATTTTGGGGTGTGTATGAGTTTTTAACTACTTTATATTACATTTTTTTGACAGGTAAAGTGATGAAAAAAATTGTGAATTGCCCAACATGCAGTCACCAGATTTTTTTTTCTAAGGTAATGGAATTTTCTCCATTATCCTATACAAAAATTGCTATATTACAATTCAGTGCTGCCACCTGCTGGCCTGAATTGTAATATACAAGTAATGAGTCTAAAAGCTTTGTAGGTTCTGGGTCATTACTTACAAGGATCTCCAGCTGGGGGAGTCGTTCCTGCCTGGGATGCGTAGATCTTGTGAAAGGGTTAAGGGTTCACAATGTACACCTTTTTTTGCGCAATTGGTAGCAGAATTCTGGTGCATTTTGCTTAGTAAATCTCCTCAATGACATTATTCTGCACAATGGAGGAGCTTAGCTATACTGAGTGCAGAGGTAGCCGTAACACCTGGGCCATGGTGCCTGAGAGGGCCCAAAGGTTCCTTTGCTACATGAGAAGATGCCAGTATCATAAATGGGACTTGGTAGGTTAGGGACCCTGTATCAGATACCTATGTAAACAGAGCCTTAGAAAAATATATATTGGAGTCAATAAGTCAATGTCTAGAGGGGTGAGGAAAGACCGGAGGAGAGATCCCCTCACAAATGCAGTCTACATGCTCCATTTGGTAAGTGGTCAATTCTTACACCAGAGGTTTTATGTAACATACTGGCACATAGTATGTAATATACATCTATCTATCTACTTTAAAGATAAAGTTTAAGTTTTGGAATGAAAGTCAAAGTCCTGACCTCCGTCCAATAGAAATGTTGTGGAAGATCCTGAATTGAGAAGTTCATGGGAGGAAACCGACCAACATTGCAGAGTTAAAGCTTTTTTCCATGGAGAAATTGACTAAAATTCCTCCAAGCTGATGTACAGGACTAATCAATAGTATTGGGCGAATTGAACTGTCCAAAGTGGACTTCGATCCAAATTTCATGGATAATTCAATTTGAATTGATTTTCCCTGAAATGGGGTAAAAAAAAAAAATCATATTAACCTCATCCGTTTGATCACCAAGAGCCAGCCACCACCATCCATTACGAGCGATGTGATGATGTCATCACGCGCCACACAAGATTTCATGCTGGATCTTCAATCAAGATGGTCAGGCTTGTCGCGATCAAATGGATGAAGTTAGTATGATTTAATAAATTTTGTTTTTTATTATAGACCTTAATATTAATGTCATATGCCGCAATCAGCTATGAATGCGACATGTGTAGGGGACAGTTATGGGGAGCGGCGTAATTGCTGTTTCCTGTCATTGCACCCACTACTTACAAAGAAAATTCAGCAAAGCACCCAAATCAAATGTTCAAGAACTTTGCTCATCTCTACTAGTCAACAATTACCGGAAACTTTTAGTGGCAGTTATTGCTGCACAAGGAGGTCACACCAGATACTGAAAGTAAAGGTTCACATACTTTTGCCATGTCATTTTCCTCAATAAGTAAATGGACAAGTCTAATATTTTTGACTCATTTGTTTGATTTGATCTTTAACTACAGTAGTTTTGGGACTTGTTTCAAAATCTGTTGTAGTTTTAAAGAGGCTCTGTCACCAGGTTTTAACCTATGTATTTTAATACATAGGTTAAAAGCCCTTAATTTGCCAATTATCCACATACCTGTATTGCAGAGTACAGTCATGGCCAAAAGTTTTGAGAATGATACAAATATTAATTTTTACAAAGTCTACTGCTTCAGTTTTTATAATGTCAATTTGCATATACTCCAGAAAGTTATAAAGAGTGATCAGCTTAACAGCAATTACTTGCAAAGTCAATATTTGCCTAGAAAATGAACTTTATCCCCCAAAACACATTTCAACATCATTGCAGCCCTGCCTTAAAAGGACCAGCTAACATCGTTTCAGTGATTGCTCCATTAACACAGGTGTGGGTGTTGATGAGGACAGGGCTGGAGATCAATCTGTCATGATTAAGTAAGAATGACACCATTGGACACTTTAAAAGGAGGCTGGTGCTTGGCATCATTGTTTCTCTTCTGTTAACCATGGTTATCTCTAAAGAAACACGTGCAGTCATCATTGCACTGCACAAAAATGGCCTAACAGGGAAGAGTATCGCAGCTAGAAAGATTGCACCTCAGTCAACAATCTATCGCATCATCAAGAACTTCAAGGAGAGAGGTTCCATTGTTGCCAAAAAGGCTCCAGGGCGCCCAAGAAAGACCAGCAAGCGCCAGGACCGTCTCTTAAAAGTGTTTCAGCTGCGGGATCGGGCTACCAGCAGTGCAGAGCTTGCTCAGGAATGGCAGCAGGCAGGTGTGAGTGCATCTGCACGCACTGTGAGGCGGAGACTCTTGGAGCAAGGCCTGGTCTCAAGGAGGGCAGCAAAGAAGCCACTTCTCTCCAGAAAAAACATCAGGGACAGACTAATATTCTGCAAAAGGTTAATCCCATTGAGAACTTGTGGTCAATCATCAAGAGACGGGTGGACAAACAAAAACCTACAAATTCTGACAAAATGCAAGCATTGATTGTGCAAGAATGGACTGCTATCAGTCAGGATCTGGTCCAGAAGTTGATTGAGAGCATGCCAGGGAGAATTGCAGAGGTCCTGAAGAAGAAGGGTCAACACTGCAAATATTGACTTGCTGCATTAACTCATTCTAACTGTCAATATAAGCTTTTGTTACTCATAATATGATTGCAATTATATTTCTGTATGTGATAAAAACATCTGACAAACACACATAAAAACCAGAGGGCAGCAGATCATGTGAAAATATAATATTTGTGTCATTCTCAAAACTTTTGGCCATGACTGTATAGCGCAGCGGTTGTGCATAAAAGTGAAGTTTAAAAATTATGCTAATGAGCCTTCGGAGCACCGGGGGGCAGGCTCTTTCCTCCTGAGCACCGCTTCTTCACTGCCCCCCCGGGCCTCTTTAAATTGACTGACAGCGCTAGACCGTTTGGCCTAGCGCTGAAATCCCGCGTGTGCGCAGCAGGATCGGGGCCGGCGCATGCACAATAGCGCTTGCAGTGCTGAACACTGCAAGCGCTTCCATTCATCTGCACACGCGCCGTCACTTCCCTGAACCCGGAAGTGACGGCGCATGCGCAGATGAATGGAAGCCCCTGCTGCGCACGCACGGGATTTCAGCGCTAGGCAAAACGGTCTAGCGCTGTCAGTCAATTTAAAGAGGGGCATGCACTTAGGCATGGGGGAGAGCTTCGGGCCCGGGGGGGGGGGGGGCGGTGAAGAAGCGGTGCTCAGGAGGAAAGAGCCCGCCCCCGGTGCTCCGAAGGCTCATTAGCATAATTTTTAAACTTCACTTTTCTGCACAACCGCTGCGCTATACTCTGCAATACAGGTATGTGGATAAGTGGCAAATTAAGGGCTTTTAACCTATGTATTAAAATACATAGGTTAAAACCTGGTGACAGAGCCTGGTTTTCTAACTCTTTAAGTAGTCATATTTATGCAGAAATATAGAAAATTCTGGGTTCACAAACGTGTGTGTGTATATATATATTTATATATATATATATATATAAAATATTAATTATTATATTAACTATTATATATTAATACAACTCTTGTCAGACATGAATCACTGTGATGCATCAATATCCAGGATATATATTGATGCCTTCAGCAGTAAAACATCTATGGCTGTGATGGCTAACCTCTGGCACTCCAGCTGTGGTAAAACTCCCAAGATGCACACTTGCTTGGCTCAGCACTCCATAGAAAAGAATGAAGCATGCTGGGAGTCATAGTTTCACCACAGCTGGAGTGCTGGAGGTTAGCCATCACTGATGGGGTCATTTATTAAACTGGTGTAAAGGCTTAGTTGTCCATAGCAACCAATCCGATTCCACCTTTTATTTTCCAAAGGAGCTGTGACAAATGAAATGTGGAATCTGATTGGTTGCTATGGGCAACCAAGCCAGTTCTGCTTCACACCAGTTTGATAAATGGCCCCCCATAGTATATAGCACAAACCTGCACATGTACTGTAAATCTAAACAGCATGGTCAAATAACACATGCAATCTCTCACCAACATCTGCTTCATGAGGTGATTGATTTGTTTGCATAAAAGCGTAGAACAAACATGAACTATGAGCCCGCGTTGGGGTTCTAAGGGGACTCCTGACAGGTTCAGTCATCGAAAGCTTAGCGTTATGGAGTGGTTATTACTGAAAGGTCTCCAATCTCTTCTGAACAAACACAGACATATGGCTGATGTTCCATCCAGCTCACTTACTGCCCATTTAGCGCCTCGATTCATCTTCATCCCAAATGGCCATGTCAAATGATAAAGCTCACGTATCCAATGTGTCTTTCTCTAGGCCGGCCTGGTGAGAGATGGCTTCCTGCGCTATATTGTGACTGTATGGCAAGTAATATGTGTGTAAACTGGGGAGAGATCTCAGACTGGAATAGATTGCAGATAAGATCAGCGCCAATATTATAGCAGGTTTTTTAGAAATGATATTGTAGCCGTGTGAGGCATATTTACAGCGTGCAACTTATTTCAATGAGCCCAGAAAATCCAGTCTGGATATTATCTGAAATGTCAAGAATATGAACCGCAGTGGCAATATACTTGTGGCTTCAGTTAAACCTAGGAAGCAGGTAGCAAGACAAATATATTGAAAACAATTTTGTGATTTTTTTTTTTTTAGATCCTTATGTGATTGTGTGACTCGATCTTATTCTAAAATATGAATTTTTGAATTTACATTATACAGTATACATAATGGTATCTCAATAGCTTATCTAAATCTCTTAAAATGATTGCATAGCAACAATTACACACCATTCTTTGTCATCTGCCTTGGGGGTCATGCACACGAATATATTTTATGCTCCTGTCTAACTTGGGAACTACCCCATTCTTTGTGCAGTTCCTTTACTAGATGTACAGGACCTGTGATGACATCATAACAGGTGTTTTAGCTTTCTCCACTGATGATAGGGATACTGGAGCTGGACAGTAATGGTGTGGACCTATTCATTTCTATAGGGCCCCAAAAGATGCGGACAGCACACCATGTGCTGTCCGCATCCGTTGCTCCGTACCGCGGCCCCGCAAAAAAAAAACTGCGGACAAGAATAGGCATTTTCTATGATAGCGGCGGCATGTGCGGTCCACAAATTGCGGAACGCACATGGGCCGGTATCTGTGTTTTGCGGATCCGCAAAACACCATGTCCATGTGATTGTATCCTTATTTGTAGATTTTGATTTGAATTAGCCCCAGTCTCTCTGTTGCATGGCAAAGGATGAAATCTGCACTAAAAATCCACAGAGACAATTGAAATGCTGCGGATTTCAAAATCTACACGGCATAAGGCATGGAAAAAATACTCATACAGTGTATATGAGATCATATCTCATTCACTTTGCTGGTACTGTATTATGCTGTGGTTTTTCTGCATAAAAATACGCACAGAAAATCTGCAAGTAATCCGTGTTGGCTAAAAATGGATGCACAAATGGTTGAAAAATGGGCATGAAAAACTGACAGTGTGTCCATTTGTAACAACCGTTTGTTTTTTTACAGTGTTGTGTGAATATAGCCTTAGGGAAACAGTGTAGCACCAGTCCCCTTCGCTGTTTCCTTGCCACTGGTGGTCAGGGCCGTCCGATCTCTACTTGGCAAGGCAAGATGAAACAACCCCTGTAACTGGCTCACATTAAAGGACCATTAGTCGCATGCAACTTAGTGCACTACAGAAAGTTTAGGTGTATCCTTATCCTGAACCTTAAAAATAAAGCAGCATACAATGATGATGATTATGATATTATCGTTTTATTATATTGTCTTCTCTTGTTATTATGTTGTGTGTCCTAGTCTGCTACATCTATAATGTCTATCCCTCTCTTTGTATGTATAGTAGTACATCTGCTGTGTGTTATCATACATAACGTTTTCACAATATTTGTGCTGACCAGGCACAGAGGAGGTTTTGTCGGATAAGTCAGCATAGCGGGCAGAGATCTTCCCTCAGCCAATCAAACAGCTGGAGATCAGCGGCCAGTCTACTGCTTCTCTCTGCAGCTCGGCATGTGTACAGTTTGACCCAGCTTTATCACAGCGTGAACAGCTGAGTATCTTATCAATACACACAAATATATGATGCCCTGAATCTCTGGACTAGATTTAGAATGCATCATCAATCGTGTGAAAAACGTTCGTAATGTGTGAATGGAAATGGCGCTTTAGATTCAGCATATTATATAGTTTACTGCATGTGCTGTATAGCACATTCAAACTGTGCGCCACTCCATCTGATTACCTTAATGTCACGGTACCGAATGGGGCGAGAGGCAATATGTACCCCATGACTAAAATACATTTTGCTGTGTATTTACTGGCTTCTTAACCTGTCATCTTCTGGAGAATACTTTGCTAGAGGTCTGCATTGAGCCATTCCTTTATTCCTGCTAGAAATCGATTCATAAAATGTCTACAGAACTGTGACATTCTCCTTTCCAATGAGACGTCTCCCTAGCCAGTGTGACACTGGCAGCACTGGCTGGACAACTGGTAACATTAACATACTTGAGAAGGTCTCCTAATAGGACCTCTTCAAATACTCAGACGCTGGAACCAATTCCTGTCTTTCCTGAAGGGCATTAACCAGAAATATTGCAAATTATTATATGTTGTATTTAGTACAAAATAGTTTTTTTTGGATCCTGACTACAAGGATAAAGTCAACTCGATTGAAGTTCACTTTTTTTTTACTTTGATGCTATATATGGATAGGGAAACAGTCAATTGCCCTTTCCCGAACATGCACCCACAGGTATGGCAAAGGGAGCAGGTCTTTTTTAAGGAGAAGTTTGTCCTACTGAGCAAACCTTATAAATATATAAAATCATAAATAGATTGGACTCTATTTAGTATAGTTATCACTCTTCTCCCTATGTAAACTCCTTCCTTTATGTGTTACATCCTTTATGACTGAAACCAAAGTAGAGGATCTCAGTCTTTTCTGAACAGATAAAATGTATTTTCACTTTTTTCCTATGAATTGTCTGTTTATGACAGATAAAAAGGATGTCGCCTATCAAAAATCATCTGGTTCTAGATCAGCCTCTATGGAGATGTGAGGAGAAAGAGGCTACAATGAGGCACATGATCCAGTGCTGCCTGAGACCTATGAATTTGAGGGACAAAATGTTGGAGGAAACTTGACCTTCAACAGGATCCCTGATGTTTTCTTCTTTCATTCACCATTCATCCCCATTTAAACAAAAATGTTTCATTCAACTGTAGGTTTTGACCTCATGTTCCATTTGTGAAATCACAGGAGCAGATCCAAAAGAGAACATATCTTTCCTTTACACATTTCATACTTTCTGAATTTGTTCTAGTGTTTGGTTTAGAAGCCTCTCCCCCTCCTAGTCACTATGGTTATTTTTCATATGGCTCTGTCAATAAGTATATGTTTTCCCTTTTTGTCCTCAAGATGACCAAGGTCTGATATTCTAGCAACTGGTCCCAGTGCTAGGTCCACCGCTGGGACCAACTATCAGTTCAATCGATATATAATACATCTTTTTGGCTTGAATAACCCATTAAGGTACAAAAAGCAACACAAAATGCAGCAAATCCATTAAAATCTCAAATAAATAAAATATTTAAAAAAATAAATCCTACATATATACATTCTATAAAAAAAAAATCTAAATATAAATCCCGAAAAAAGACATTCTATAAATAAAAATGTTATTCAGTCGTTACTAGTAACAAAGAAACATAGAAGATTGACGGCAGAAAAAGACCACCTGGTCCATCTAGTCTGCCCTTTTATTATCCTTTTATTGTTATCTTAGGATAGATACATGTTTATCCCAGGCATGTTTAAATTCAGTTACTGTGGATTTATCAACCACCTCTGCTGGAAGTTTGTTCCAAGCTTCTACTACTCTTTCAGTGAAATAATATTTTCTTATGTTGTTCTTGATTTTTCCCCCAACTAACCTCAGATTGTGCCCCCTTGTTCTTGTGTTCAGTTTCTTATTAATAACCCTTCCCTCCTGAACTTTATTCAGTCCTTTAACATATTTAAAGGTTTCATTCATGTCCCCCCTTTCTCTTCTTTCCTCCAGACTATACATATTAAGAACTCTGAGTCTTTCTTGATAAGTTCTATGCTTTAGACCTTTCACCATTTGTGTAGCTCTTCTTTGGATCTGTTCTATTTTAGCAATATCCTTTTGCAGGTGATTTCTCCAGAATTGAACACAGTATTCCAGATGTGGTCTCAGTAGAGCTCTATACAGAGGGATCACAATCTCCCTCTTTCTGATTCTATGCCAGTCTAGTAAACAAAATATTGATATAACTGGATATAACTAGGCAGATTAGTCTTTCAGAATTCTATACCTACCAACATTGTTGTAGGCAAATTTGTGAAGCCCCACCCCTGGGAATGCCTCAAAGCTGCTCAGGAATGCCCACTTTTGGATTACATAAACCCCATCCCTGGGAATGCCCACAAAACTGCCCAGGAATGCCCACTTCTGGGCTGGATTACATAAGGTCCATCCATTTTTGGTCCAGGACAGTCCAAGAGTGTCTGAAATTAGGGACAGTCCCTGCAAATTCAGAACTGTTGACAGCTATTGAATTCAGGTCAAGCTTGCTGAACCTTAGTGGAGCTGTGATAACAGCGATCAGTGGCGTAACTACAACTAACTGGGCCCCACAGCAAATTTTTGAATGGGGCCCCCCCAGAAACTTTCTCGCAACCCGAACTCACATGCAACCCTCACTCTTGTGGCTAGTCAAGATTGAGCTCTCCCAGACAAGGCCTGACAGCCGCTCCATCCGCTTTCTATAGTGTCACTGTATATAATGCCATTGTATAATACTGTTGAGGGGGGCCTGACAATAAAATCTTTTAGTCTCCCTCCTGAGGGGGCCCCTTGTGGGTCTGGGCCCCAAAGCAGCTGCTTCCCCTGCTTCCCCTATTGCTACACCCCTGACAGCGATATTGGTTATTAACCAGCATTTTCAGGAACATACAGTATATAACCAAGAAGTGACTAAAGGATTTCTGCATGTGAAATGTGTAAAAATGTGTTTGTATGTTTATACAATCACCTAATATTATCAAGAGGTAAAATACAGTCAGATTGAAAGCATTATTTAGCCCAGTAATACAAGACATTAATAAAATAAGGTCCATTAGTGCCTGTAAAATAATTAGGTTATGTCACCCTGTCATACTTATACATTCATCTTTTGCTTAAAGTAGATGTTTCATTATCTTGGAGGAAGTGAAGAGGTGCTAGACATGACAATGCACCTGCAGCCGCACAAAAGCTTCAGTAGCGTTTAGGTGCTATAACTTGACACAAGCTAGAACTACACACTATAGCACTGAAAAATCACATTTTTACTGTAGTTTTTAACTTTTTGTTACTTTATTTTTGTCTTTTTTTAACATGCTGTTTCTCCACCTGCAATGGTACCCATACAATAAATGTGAAAAAACATGGAAATATGGTAGAACAATTGGGCCCCTTGGGATTAAAAATAACATTCAGAATGATGTAAAATCTACTTGGTTTCCTGTTACATTGTGTGACCTTGAGTTTTAAAATCTTGTTCAGTGGAATTTGATAGCTATAGCCTGATTCGTTAAAAAAATTATGTCTCATTTATTTCTTCTTACATTTCATATCCATCTAAAAATGGCAGTTATGGCTTAGCCTGTTAATGGCTCCCCTTTCCCTGGTACATTGTTAGAGCTTCATCTAACAGTGCTATATCTGGTATGTACAATGTAGGGTGAAGGGAGTACGTTGGAGACATGTACGAAATGTTTTCATGCCAGCTGAGTTGTAAGAAGTAATACATGTGCTTCACAGTTGAGATGAGGTTTTGATGTTGCTTTGAAGGTAATTTTTCCTCCAAACATAGTGACATACATTTGTGCTAAAAAGTCCTACTTTGTGTCATCTGTCCAAAGAGCATTTTCACAAAACATTGTAGAACATCATGGTGGTCCTGGGCAGCAGCATTTGCCTTTGTCATGTTTTTCCGTGAATACCATTCTTATTTATGTTTTTTTCCTAATAGCAGACACATGACCAGATGTTTTTGCATTTTGTGGAGTTTTTTGTACATATTTTGCTGTTACCACTGGGTTCTTTCTTACCACTTTCAGAATTACCCAATGTGCTCTTGGATTGAACTTAACAGGATGCCCACTCCTAGGGAAAGTAGCAACAGTCCTGAATTTTTGTCATTTGTAGATAACTTATTTAACCAAGGACTTATATAAAATTTTTAGAAATGATTTTGTAGTTTTTTCAGAACATGTTATACAGATGCATGAAGGCATGTTACACATCTCTTGTCTAGCATCTGTATAATGTGTCTTCTAAAAATTGTTTGTACTAAGGCATGGTTCACACAAACCAATCTTTCTAGAGAAGAACAGATTTGAAGGTAACCAGGCTTTGTGTACCCATATTTAACCTGCAAAGCACCTTAAAAAAAAACACATCTCATCTCCTTAACTGAAATTCCTCTTACCATTTACTTTTTGAAGTTGTTAACACAGGGCTCACCTACTTTTTCTCCCTGTATTGTGAAGTCCCCTTCCCCGCCCATTACAATCCCACTGTTTTAGACCTGGCGTGAGCGGGGAAATGTTGCTGCAAACTGCACCAGAAATACGACTAATATAGGTGTATTTCAGGATAATAAATGACCCCTTATGTTTCTAAGTTTCTTACTATATCTACTGTAAAAAGGAAGTTTAAACACAGTACACACTACATGCAAATTGCCCCTGAATAGTCATAGGGGCTGTACCAATGTCCTGAAATGAATTGCTAGTTGTCCTCCTCCTGACTTACCTGATGGTCCCTCTGGCCTGGATATCTTATCATAAGCCAGCCTTGATCATATCTGGTGAATGTACATTGAAGCAGGGTGTACTGGCCTCAACTCCATATGTGCACTGTCCATGCACCATATGGCACCGGGGTTGGATTGTGATGTGGTATCCTGGCCATAGGGATGTCAATCGCAACAGAAACTGTTGGCGTGGCCAGATAGACTATTTAGTACAGTGGCACTGAGTATTCAGGGTAATTTGCAAGTGGCATAAATGTTGTGATAACATTAGAAACATAATCCCCTGAAGTATGAAGCCTCATTCACACACCAGTGTTTTGGTCACTAATTTTCATCAGTGATTGTGAGCCAAAACCAGGTGCGGCTCTAAACACACAAGTGCAGTTCTTTCCTTTATACGCTAAGTCTGTGGAGGCTCCAATCCTGGTTTTTGCTCACAATCACTCATGGAAATCACTGACCAAAAAATGAGGTGTTAAGGTGTTGTCGTGGTTTAGCGGTAAAAACAAACCCAATAAGGTTCCCTTTGTCATTAAACTATGACAAATGAAACACGAATACTGAAATTACATGGATCATTAAGGAACATTCATTCATGTAGTTACAATGAATGTTCCTTAATAACATTTTTACCACCACAATTGGCAATCCATTTTACAATTTCAAGGCTGATCTTCATTAGAATTTTATAGTGAAGTTATCAATGTATAATGATGTAGTGAATGTTTTCTTTAGTATGAGTTGTGAAAAGAGGCTCTTTTTACAGACCCGAAGGGCCTGTAGTTGAAGGGCATCTAAGCCTTAGTTCACGAGTCACCATAATTATCATTAATGTTATACAGTATTTTTCAACCTATAAGATGAACCTGACCGTAAGATGCAGGTTTTAAAGGTGATCAGACCCCCAATCTTCATCAGATCACAGATTAGACCCCCAATCTTCATCAGACTCCCCCAATCTTCATCAGACCCAATATCAGATGCCCAATCTTCATTAGACCCCCAATCTTAATCAGACCCGCAATCTTCATCAGACCTCATATTAGACTCTCAATCTTCATCAGACCTCAGATCTGATCCTCAGTCTTCATCAGAACCCCAAATCAGATCCCCAATCTTCAACAGACCCCTAGTCTTCATAAGACCTCAGAGCAAACCCCCAATCTTAATCAGACCTCAGATCGACACTCAATCTTCATCAGACCTCAGATTAGACTCCCAATCTTCATCAGACCTCAGATTAGACACCAAATCTTCATCAGACATCAAATTAGACACCCAGTCTTCATCAGAACCCCAAATCAAATCCCCAAGCTCCATCAGACCCCTAGTCTTCATCAGACCTCAGAGCAAAGCCCCAATCTTCATCAGACCTCAGATCATACCCCCCAACCTTCATCAGACCTCAGATCAGACACTCAATCTTCATCAGACCTTAGATTAGACTCCCAATCTTCATCAGACCTCAGATTAGACTCCCAAACTTCTTCAGACCTCAGATTAGACAACCAATCTTCATCATACCTCAGAGTAGACACCTAATCTCCATCAGACCTCAGATCAGACCCCAAAGTAATACCAGTGCTAGTAGGACTATACTCAATACTCCCTGGTCCTACTGTACTAATGAGCACTACCATAATGGAAACACTCATTAGTATTCACTTTATGCACTGCCATTTTCCCCCAGATTTGAATCTTGTGCATTTTTTAAAACGAAAAATACGGTAATTCTTTACTTTCATTATGGCAGGCTTAATAAGCCTACTTGAAATATCAAATTTTAACTGAAATCAACATGAGATATATTAACTGTAGACTTGTGCTTGAAACCTTGCCCTGCAGTAAGGCTCAACAGTCCCTAGGTTATTATCTGAGCCACGTTTTTTTAAATCTTTCTTGATGACTATCCATTTGCCAAGCTAAAAGTTTAATACAAAGCAGTTTCCAAAGCATATTTGCTCCATCCCCCCAACCTGGATTTCAATCACTTATTGGCAGTAATCACTTGTTAGGTATTCCCTTTAATGCCAAAGACCCTTGTTAATTTGTGATTCAGCATGTGTCGCAGTCTGATGTGTAATTAGAAATCCTAAGGCCTGTCTCTCACCATAATTGCCTTGACTAAGGCCTCTGCATATCCACTTGTTAATTAGTAAACCACAATATCCAGGGGGCTCGTGGAGAGCTGGCTTAATTGTATTTCAGATAGAACGAAAGGATAATTACCCTTCTCTATCCGTGCTGCTTTTTAATTCCTTTCTTTTTTTCATTATTATTTTATTTTCCTTTATTCTCCCTTTCTCATTTCCTCATCGCAGCAAGGAACAAAATCATATTCTTGACGAGATCATATGGCTACCATCAGGACAATGTGCGCAAAAGGAAAAAGAGAATCAAAAGATTATTTGCTTGCTCAGACTATTTCTCAGAGGGAAAAACCTAGATCCTCCACCATGGTAATGTTACATGACATGTTTGGAAACAAACAAATGGAGTTATATGGAATTAGAGCATACAACAATGGAGAAGTCATTGTGTGAACAAATTATGCAGATTACATCAATAGGGATTCAAGCTGTGTTCTTCAGAACCCAGCAGATGGCTTCGCAGTGACAAGTCAACCTGTTTTCCAACACAGAACCATATATTCGAGATGATGATAGAGCCACTCTTATTAAAGGGCAGTCCTTTGTGAAATGCCCTTTTAGGGCACATCTACTGAATAGATTCATCCGCTTCCATATTAAACTCAGGTCAAAAGCTGTATCTAGAAAAAAACTGTATCCAAGGTTGTCAGGGTAGCACAGTATCAAAGTCCATCCATGTAAACAATTATGCTGTATGTTTGTATTATTCTGTTGAGCGGTAAAACAATTTCTGAGTATGGCAAAAGTTGTTTTTTTTCTTGGTCATCTTGTGCCACCCATTTCAGAATATATCTAATTAATATCAGGCCGGTCATGTCAAGTTAGGTCAAGCCTGTCTCTAACGTCCTGTTTCTCCACAATATTGTATTATTGTAATCTAAAGCAAATACAAGAAAAATTAAAATAATAAGGCAAGAACTAATTTTGAATTTTAATTCATGTGTATGGAGACTGGACACACAAGTTCTGCTAATATCTAAGGAAACCACCCACAATTAACACAGTGGTAAAGGAGGAATTCAAATTGTGACGTGATCACAAATGTAATTACGGTAACAAAATGCAATCTGTATCATTATGATAATGGAAAAACTTTATCCCTAAAATGTATGAATATAAATAATATACCAGATTTTTTAATAGGTTGGAATATATTTACTGGAAAATAAATATTGTTTGTGCTTGAATTAATATCAATAATAATAATAGTTGTAAGAATGGGTCCTATTCTGGTCAGATTTTCCAACTGAAGGTTTTAAGCTTAAAGGGGTTTTCTCATCTGAGACATTGGGGGCATATCGCATATCGTGTGCCAGAACGGGATCCCTGAGGTGAGTGGAGAGCAATCAGCAGTGATGACTCGGCTATCTCCAGTAGTCCCATAAAAGTGAATGAACTGGTGGTCGCCCTTGTGCTGTGAGCTTTCCATTAATTTCTGTGACTCACAAAAATAGCCAAGAGGGCTTGCTCAGCTTTTTTTGGAACTCTCATAGAAATTAATGGAGAGAACATGTTTTAGAGATAGGTGAGGATCTCAGAGGTGGGACCCTCATCTATCTGACTTTTTTGGCATATCCAAACAATATGCCATCAAAGTTCCAGATGAAACAAGCCCTTTAGTAGTTTGTTAACCTATAATGGAAGTTTAAAAATAAAACACGTAAGTTTCTATCATCCACATGTATGTACAGTATGTACATAAATGTTTCTAGATGTTCTTAGAACTGTAGATATGTGAGACAGAGATCATTGAGCAGACAATTTCTGGACTTTCCATCTATTACCTCATTGAAGAACATTCTAGGCAGCCTCTACATAACCTGAAATAGCTTCTTGTGTACATTGTAGATACTGTAGCTTTCAACTACGCAGTCAGTGGAAATCAGGTAGAATAGAGGTGGCAAAATACTTTATTTTTAGATCAATATCATCTTATCATCTTGAAGGGCTCTACAGAATGGAAATATAACTAAAAAATGGTCGTCAGCTGAGGACACATTTGGTAAACTCATAGAGCTTGATTTATCTTTATTAAATGCCAGTTTTCTGGTGTGAAAAAGTCTTAGACAAGATGTACTGACATTTTTCCTCCACCTTCACCAATTTTCCTAAAAGTGGGTATGTTGAGGGCAGGGAGGGGAGCGGGTGGGGCCAACAGCCCTCCACATTTATAGTCTTTTATGCCAGTTTTCTGGAGTAGAAGAAGACTGAAATATATGCCAGCCCCTGACATTTCAGTCCAGGTACATGGGTTGCCAAAGGCTGCACCTAATTCATGCATCGTCAATTCATGACTCGTCACAAATTAGATGCAGCCTCTCGCAACGCACGGGGTTGTCATAGACCAGCGTAAAATTCCAGACTATAATAAATCAGGCCAATAGATTCAATCAATTATAACATAAGATATAAGATTAATGCTTAAATAAATAGGTAGAAGTCTGGGTCTCAGTCCCCTTCCCTTAATTCCACCCCTTGGTTTATCTTGATGGACATATTTCTTTCACCCACACTATGTATAAATGCTGTTGACCTCTCAGTTTGAATACAATTGGGGGAATAAATATGTAGGATTCCCTATTCTATCATCAAAAGATGCCTTTTACAAGATGCATTTTATAAATGACCTGTATGCATGTTTAGTAATTTGTGAATATTACATGAGATACATGAGATATTCTATGGTCTAGTAGTACAGGCTATGATATCTACAGTGACTTAAATACTCAATATCACATGGAATGTTGAACCCTGAGAACATCTTGATTTGGCAGGTAAGGATCCCCACAAGTTATTGCTGGTGGACAACTGGACATTTTCCATTTTTTTTCAATTATCAACCTAGCCCAACATTATATCATACTATTGCCATCTAGAAAAGTTCTGTGGCCATAAGTGATATAAGTGAGCTTTTACTAGGATTACAAACAGTTTAAGTAGTTTGTCCACTTTGGATATTCCATTTCCTTTATATCACCTACAGTATTAGCACACTTTGGGAGTACCGTATTTTCCGGCGTATAAGACGACTTTTTAACCCCTAAAAATACTGGCAGAAATTGGGGGTCGTCTTATACGCCGGTAGTCATCTTATACGCCGGGCTACAGAGCCCGCAGAGCGCTGTGTGCCCTCCAGCAGGCCCGGACTGGCCATCTGCCCGACCGGGCATTTGCCCGGTGGGCCGCGGGCCCGCACCATTATGTGGGCCGGTGGGCCGCACGATAATGTATGGGGGCGGGGGCGATAAAAAAGTGCCCCCGCTGGCTAAGTGCGCAGTGCGCACAGTTCTTTAATACTTTACTTACCCTGCCGCAGTGCCGTGTCCTGGCCGTCCCGTCCCCATGACGTCGGTCTGGTCTCCAACTCCTGCGCTTCCTCCTGGGCTGGCTGTGTGATCCCGCGAGCGCTTGGTCACAGGTCTCGCGGGATCACACTGCTTGAGGAGAAGAAGGCGCGCAGGAGAAGAAGACAGTGTCCGGAGCAGTTGGTAAGTATTTTTTGTGTCTGTTTGTGGCCGGGGGGGGGCTGATGTGAGGTCTGATGGGGGCAGAAATGGCTGACCTGAGGTCTGATGGGGGCAGAAATGGCTGACCTGAGGTCTGATGGGGGCAGAAATAGCTGACCTGACGTCTGATGGGGCAGAAATGGCTGACCTGAGGTCTGATGGGGGCAGAAATGGCTGACCTGAGGTCTGATGGGGCAGAAAATGGCTGACCTGAGGTCTGATGGGGGCAGAAATGGCTGACCTGAGGTCTGATGGGGGCAGAAATGGCTGACCTGACGTCTGATGGGGCAGAAATGGCTGACCTGAGGTCTGATGGGGGCAGAAATGGCTGACCTGAGGTCTGATGGGGGCAGAAATGGCTGACCTGACGTCTTGATGGGGCAGAAATGGCTGTCCTGAGGTCTGATGGGGGCAGAAATGGCTGACCTGAGGTCTGATGGGGGCAGAAATGGCCTGACCTGAGGTCTGATGGGGGCAGAAATGGCTGACCTGACATCTGATGGGGGCAGAAATGGCTGACCTGAGGTCTGATGGGGCCACAATGAGCTGATCTGAGGTCTGATGGGGGCAGAAATGGCTGACCTGAGGTCTGATGGGGCACAAGACGCTGATCTGAGGTCTGATGGGGCACATTAAGCTGACCTGAGGTCTGATGGGGCACATTAAGCTGACCTGAGGTCTGATGGGGGCACAAGACGCTGACCTGAGGTCTGATGGGGGCACAAGACGCTGACCTGAGGTCTGATGGGGGCACAAGAGCTGACCTGAGGTCTGATGGGGGCTCAAGACGCTGACCTGAAGTCTGATGGGGCCACGAGACGCCGATCCCTGTACTGTGACATCACTGTGTTTATTATCTCTGTACGGTGACATCACTGTGTTTATTATCCCTGTACTGTGACATCACTGTGTTTATTATCTCTGTACGGTGACATCACTGTGTTTATTACCCCTGTACGGTGACATCACTGTGTTTATTACCCCTGTACGGTGACATCACTGTGTTTATTATCCCTGTACTGTGACATCCCTGTGTCTATTATCCCTGTACTGTGACATCACTGTGTTTATTATCTCTGTACTGTGACATCACTGTGTTTATTATCTCTGTACTGTGACATCACTGTGTTTATTATCACTGTACAGTGACATCGCTGTGTGTATTATCCCAGTGAAGGAAGAGGTAAGTGGTCCGTGTTTGTGTGTTTGTTTTCTATTTTTCAGGGTCGTGAATGCAGAGGACTACGTCGGATTCGGTGGATTACATCGGACCAGCTTTTTTTTTTTTTTTTTTAATAAAATGGTCAAACAGGGGTCTGGGGGAGTGTTTATTTCAATAAAATGTTTTATACTGGTGTGTGTGTATTTTTTTTTTACAATACTACAGTTTTAGTAATTATGGCTATCTACAGACGGCCCTGATTACTAATACTGGGCTTAGTGCTTGCCAGTATGGCAGGCCAGCACTAACCCCAACATCTATTACCTCGGCACCCACCGCCACCAGGGGTGCCGGGAAGAGCCGGGTACCCGCAGGACCGGACCTTCTAAATTGAGGGTCTGGCTCTGGGGCGGCTGCAGGCTGGTACCATTAGGCAGGGAAGGGCCAATAACCGTGTCCCTTCCCACCCTGGTAGTGCCAGGCTGCAGCTGCTGGTTGTATCTGGCTGGTGAAGGAAAAAAGGGGGGGACCCTACGCCATTTTTTTTTATTATTTAATTATTTTTGTAAAAAAATAGCGTGGGGTCCCCCCCTTTTTTCCTTCGCCAGCCAGATACAACCAGCAGCAGCAGCCTGGCACTACCAGGGTGGGAAGGGACACGGTTATTGGCCCTTCCCAGCCTAATGGTACCAGCCTGCAGCCGCCCCAGAGCCAGACCCTCAATTTAGAAGGTCCGGTCCTGCGGGTACCCGGCTCTTCCCGGCACCCCTGGTGGCGGTGGGTGCCGAGGTAATAGATGTTGGGGTTAGTGCTGGCCTGCCATACCGGCAAGCACTAAGCCCAGTATTAGTAATCAAGGCCGTCTGTAGATAGCCGTAAATACTGTAAATACTAAAACTGTAGTATTGTAAAAATAAAAATACACACACACAAGTATAAAACATTTTATTGAAATAAACACTCCCCCAGACCCCCGTTTGACCATTTTATTAAAAAAAAAAAAAAAAGCTGGTCCGATGTAGTCCACCGAATCCGACGTAGTCCTCTGCATTCACGACCCTGAAAAATAGAAAACAAACAAACAAACACAGACCACTTACCTCTTCCTGCACTGGGATAATACACACAGCGATGTCACTGTACAGGGATAATAAACACAGTGATGTCACTGTACAGGGATAATAAACACAGTGATGTCACCATACAGGGATAATAAACACAGTGATGTCACAGTACAGGGATAATAAACACAGTGATGTCAAAGTCCAGGGATAATAAACACAGCGATGTCACAGTACAGAGATAATAAACACAGCGATATCACTGTAAAGAGATAATAAACACAGTGATGTCACAGTACAGGGATAATAAACACAGTGATGTCACAGTACAGGGATAATAAACACAGTGATGTCACAGTACAGGGTTAAAGTGAGTATAACTTTATTTTTACACCTCCCATAGTCCTTTGTAAATGTTTTTCTTCTGCCTGGACAACCCCTTTAATTTGTAAACCAGTAACCTGAAATACCTCAGTCCTCTCTTCCATATCCCTCAATTAATTGCACTGTTTTAATTATAAGATGCTGACAAGCAAAATATTCAATAAAGCACATAGTTTGTTACATTGTTATACATAATTTCGAAATATTATGCTGATACGTTCATGCATAACATCGGCAAAGTTTGTATGTGGGCTGGTGGAATTTGTGTGGCAGGGCTGCTTTTTAGTCCCAGTCCGGCCCTGCCCTCCAGTGTGCGCTGCGGTGTATAAGCGCGTCCATTATGATGTCCCCTAGCCTGCACATACCCCACCATACAGCCGAGAGAAGCCGGTCTGTGCAGCCACGCCATCCTGTGTCCCTGTAGCGAACGGAGCGTTCCTGTGGCCCGCCCTTCTCTGCCTCTCAGATCTCGCGCGGGGAGCAGCACAGGTGCGCATGTGCGAGATCCATGTGAGAGGCAGAGATCTCGCCTGCGCTGGGTCCTGCCGCCGGCTTTGCTACCTGCATGTCATACGCATTTTAAATAAAATTACCATATTGAAATCAAATCTGACTTTTTTTTTGGAGGAGGGGTAGTCTTATACGATGAGTATATTCCAAATTCTATATTTTTAGGGCAAAAGTTGTGGGTCGTCTTATACGCCGGGTCGTCTTATACGCCGGAAAATACGGTAGTAGTATCTCCTGCTCCACCAGGAAGGTGTAGAGTTGATACAATAAGTACAGTAGTCCTCCCTCTGGCAGTGCCATCCTTGTGGGCAACATGTAATATTTCATTTAAATAGTATGCAGCCACTGTCACCAGTGAAGTTAACAGCAGGACATCCTGTATTTGGAGTCTTCATAGTGGACAACCAAGTAAGTGAACATACTAAATTTAAAGGGGGTATTCCAATACCAGCATTTATTACTTTTTCACAACATACTGTATGACTGCTAGGGTCCGCTTGTGTGCTCTGCTCCTTTCACTTCTAAGGGACTGCTGGAGAAGCTGAGCTCTGTACTTGGCAGTTCCATAGAAGTAGATAAAGTGGTGATCACATAACCTCTCCATTCACACAGAGGACCCTTGTTCTCATCCCAGCAGTCTCACTCATAGTGATCATACATTTATCACCTATCCTGTGGCTAGGTCATAAATGTTGTTAATGTTAAAACGCCTTTAAGTGACGCTTCTTCCTTTTCATCAAAAATTGGAGAGTGGAGACATAAAAATTGTCTGTTTCCATAAAGGCCGGAATAGCAAGTCATCTCATATGCCTCAGAGATTAATGATATTTTGTTTTCTCATGTTGTTAAATGTCACACTCTTCTAATTTCTTTGGTCATGATCACTATATATGTTGAAAAAAATACTAAAATGTCCCCTTTCTATCTCTCACTATACAGTTTTATATTGATATTTTATGCCGTTCAGTCTGCTTCCATTAAATTTACTGAAAACTATACAGATAATCTTTCTGGGAGAAAAGTGATAGATAAATAATTTATTTGTATTATTCTGAATGCAGCAAAGTGCTGTTAGAACTTGGTTTTATTACTAGATATTTCAAAGCTATAAAATATATATACAGGAATACTAAATCTGAAATACTGTCTTATACTATTGAGCAACTGATGTGTTATAGGCACTGTATTACTGATCATCTTAGGGCAACAGTAAAAGGGAATGCATCACCTCATTATTTTATTTTCTGTACATGACGAAGAGGGCAGCGACATAGACAAAAAGACATAGGGGGTCATATATTATACTGAAATATGCCTATATTAGGTGCAACCATTAGTTGTGCCGCTATCTACAATTTTTCCCCGCTAACGCCAGGTCTAAAAAAGTAGGTGTGGTTTGGGCGACATAGGGCAGGCCTATCTCATTCGTCTTTTTTTACTCCTGTTTTAGGCATAGAAAATAGTCTAAATGTAAGACTAATCAAAAGCTTGCTTACATTTAGAAGCGGCAGTGGATCCGCCGAGGTTATGTAGAGCCTGGCGCCTCTTCATAACTTCAGTGATCCACTGCCAGCACAGGGGCTTTATTGAGACAGGCATCTAAAACACCGATCTTAATAAATGATGCCCATCATTCTCTGGGAATTCTCTGGAACTTTCACCTTAAAATATAATCCCTCTAATGGTAATTTAGCAATCTAACTGCTAAAGAACAGGAAATGTGAATGGCTTAGGGTAATTTCACACATCCGCTTAACTGATCAGGCAGAGAACAGCCTGATGGAGTTCATCGGATACTGCCATTCACCGCTGGACCACATTGACTATAATGATATCTGGCGAGGATCCAACCACTTTCCAGCACAAGTGCCAGTTTTTGGCTGGACAAAAACTATCCCTGCAATATTTTTTGTCCTGCCAAAAGTGATCATTGGCCAGAAAGCGGCAAATAGTCAATAGAGTCCACTGTTGAATGGCAGTATCCGATGAACTCCGTCCTGTTCACTGCCAGACCTGCCAGTGGGCGTGTCAATGGAGTCCAGCAGTGAACGGAACACCTTGTCAGATCAGTTAAATGGAGGTGTGTACCTACCTTTAGTGGTGAATGTGAAAACTGCAATATTTCAGGAATATATTTCAATATAAAAGACAAATCATGAAAAACACCAAAATGTAAAAAATATATATCTAGTGTACCATTTTTATTTAAAAATACAGGTAATGTTATGATGACTCACATGCCTATGTTCATGTAAACTTTAAATAATATGAATTTTCTGCAGAATAAGGCTTGCATAGCTCTATAACAAGTTGGCTGCTGGCTTACAGGGTAGCTACCTATTGGTGAAACAAGTGAGCCAGGTTTCTTCCTTTTAGAGGTTAGCTATTTTGCATACTTTTCCCAGGGAGCATTGCCTGTGAGGTCCCTTATACCAGCTGGATCTCCACCTGAAGGATGAGAACCTTCTATACACAGTGCCACACATCCTCAGATGGCTGAGCTCTGAGATTTAGGTGTAATTTCTGGAATATTTCCAGGAGCTGTCTCTCTTCACTCAGGTCTAGATTGGCATAAAGATGCAAATTCGATTAGCCTGACTATGCATTTAATATGATGGATACATCGATCTATCATCTAATGATGGAAGTAATCGTTGGTCTAACCGTTCTACTATAGTACTGAAAGTGGTCCAATAAAATGTATCTAACCATATAATTATTGACTCTTAGATTTGGATGGTCACACCACAAACATTTATAATATTAATGACCTCCAAGACACCACAATGGTCTAGAACTTTATTGTTGAAATCATAGGTCTGAATAACAAGGAAATAGTAACTACAATTTATGATTTTTCCTATTCTAAAGCTGGTCATACACATTATACTTTTGTCGGCCAAAACCTGCCAAGAACTGCAGGTTGGGCAGACACATTAATATGTGTGGAGAGCTTCCGACTCTCCCCCAACATCATCTGTCGGGGGAGAGTCAGAAGCTCTCCATGCACATTTGTGCTTCATCCAATCCTTTTGTTCTCCAGGGCGATAAGCCGCCGCCATAAATGTTTGGCAGTAGCTTCCTCCACTCTCCCCATAGCATACACAGACATGTTTGGGTGAACTGAATGTGTATGTGTATAGGGAAGCAGGGAGGGAGACAGAAGAGATAGCTGTCAGCTCAGAGGCGTAGCTAGAGGTTCAGCACAGGGGGGGGGGGGGCGAAACATACTTGAGTGGGCCCCCCACTTAGTGGCTTCCCAAACGCACGTTTCCAACTTCACAGGCACATACTACTAGTTGTGGTTATAATATTGTATTAGAAAGATGACTGTATAAACTGCTAGATCATCTATGCTGTTAAGTATAGTATACAGTACAATAGACTTTCTACATACCCTAGTGTAAATACTCTACCATATAATGCAGTAAAATATAGGAGTAATAGGAGTAAAAAACAAGGGGACTCCTATGTTAAAGGAAACCTGTCCCCAGTTTTTACATCACTAAACTAACAGTCCCCTGCCTCCATCAGACCTCATATCAGCGTATTGTGCCTCCATCAGACCTCAGATCAGCGTATTGTGCCCCATCAGACCTCAGATCAGCAGAATGTGCCCCCATAAGACCTCAGATCCGCCTACTGTGCCCCCATCAGACCTCAGATCAGCCTACTGTGCCCCCATCAGACCTCAGATCAGTCTACTGTGCCCCCATCAGACCTCAGATCAGCCCACTGTGCCCTCATCAGACCTCAGATCAGCCTACTGTGCCCCCATCAGACCTCAGATCAGCGTATTGTGCCCCATAAGACCCCAGATCAGCGTATTGTGCCCCCATCAGACCTCACATCAGCCTACTGTGCCCCTTCAGACCTCAGATCAGCGTATTGTGCCCATCAGACCTCAATCAGAACTGGCCCATCAGACCTCAGATCAGCGTATTGTGCCCCATCAGACCTCAGATCAGCGTATTGTACCCCCATAAGACCTCAGATCAGCAGAATGTGCCCCCATTAGTCCTCACATCAGCCTACTATGCCCCATCAGACCTCAGATCAGCATATTGTGCCCCCATCAGACCTCAGATCAGCAGAATGTGCCCCCATCAGACCTCACATCAGCCTACTGTGCCCCATCAGACCTCAGATCAGCGTATTGTGCCCCATCAGACCTCAGATCAGCGTATTGTACCCCCATCAGACCTCAGATCAGCAGAATGTGCCCCCATTAGTCCTCACATCAGCCTACTGTGCCCCCATCAGACCTCAGATCAGCAGAATGTGCCCCTATCAGACCTCAGATCAGCAGAATGTGCCCCCATCAGACCTCACATCAGCCTACTGCGCCCCATCAGACCTCAGATCAGTGTATTGTACCCCCATCAGACCTCAGATCAGCAGAATGTGCCCCCATTAGTCCTCACATCACCCTACTGTGCCCCCATCAGACCTCAGATCAGAGTATTGTGCCTCCATCAGACCTCAGATCAGCGTATTGTGCCACCATCAGACCTCAGATCAGCGTATTGTGCCCCCATCAGACCTCAGATCAGCAGAATGTGCCCCCATCAGACCTCAGATCAGCGTATTGTGCCCCCATCAGACCTCAGATCAGCATATTGTGCCCCATCAAACATCAGATCAGTGTATTGTACCCCCATCAGACCTCAGATCAGCGTATTGTGCTCCCATCAGACTTCACATCAGCCTAATGTGCCCCATCAGACCTCTGATCAGCGTATTGTACCCCCATCAGACCTCAGATCAGCAGAATGTGCCCCATTAGTCCTCACATCACCCTACTGTGCCCCCATCAGACCTCAGGTCAGCGTATTGTGCCTCCATCAGACCTCAGATCAGCGTATTGTGCCCCCATCAGACCTCAGATCAGCGTATTGTGCCCCCATCAGACCTCAGATCAGCAGAATGTGCCCCCATCAGACCTCAGACAAGTGTATTGAGCCCCCATCAGACCTCAGATCAGCGTATTGTGCCCCATAAGACCTCAGATCAGTGTACTGAGCCCCCATCAGACCTCAGATCAGCGTATTGTGCCCCATCAGACCTCAGATCAGTGTATTGAGCCCCCATCAGACCTCAGATCAGCGTATTGTGCCCCCATCAGACCTCACATCAGCCTACTGTGCCCCATCAGACCTCAGATCAGCGTATTGTGCCCCCATCAGTCCTCACATCACCCTACTGTGCCCCATCAGACCTCAGATCAGCGTATTGTGCCTCCATCAGACCTCAGATCAGCGTATTGTGCCCCATCAGACCTCAGATCAGCGTATTGTGCCCCCATCAGACCTCACATCACCCTACTGTGCCCCCATCAGACCTCAGATCAGCGTATTGTGCCCCCATCAGACCTCAGATCAGCGTATTGTGCCCCATCAGACCTCAGATCAGCGTATTGTGCCCACATCAGACCTCACATCAGCCTACTGTGCCCCCATCAGACATCAGATCAGCCCACCCAGCCACATAAGATTAAAATAAAAAACCTTTCTTACCTGTCCCGCGCTGCGGCTTCCCTCCGGTCCGGCGCTCCACTATCTTCCCTGGCTGGTGCGCAGCGTCAGGTCATAGTGCCGCAGCGCGGGACAGGTAAGAAAGGTTTTTTATTTTAAGCGCTCACTTGTATTCGCCTGATAGTCATCCTTGCTGGGCCCCCCCTGACTCACTGGGCCCGGAGCCGTCAGCCCCCCTGCCCCCCCGGTAGCTACGCCTCTGTGTCAGCTTAATGATCATTTGGCCAACAGCTATTGAATGTGTATGGTCAGCTTTAGTACTAGTTAATAAGTAGTATATTCAAATAAAGGTATGTGCTACTTCACTTGGCATAATACAGTGATATACCCTTTTTATAACTACAGTAGAATCCAGTACAGTTTTCTACAGTAAAACTATCTATATCAGATATAATCATCAAATACAGTGGATTCCGTATGTCAACCATATGTCAGAAACCTTTCATGTCATAGAATCCTGCCAAGTCGTAGGTGTTAAAATGATGGATGTCTCATGAGATCATCAATATCAAATCTAAAATATATATGCTCTGACACATTGCTCTGAAATTACTTTTCTGAGCAAAATATGCAGAATCACTTTGCACCTATTTAATAAGTTCCTTTCTATGATCAATAAAGTTACTCAATGAAGCATTATATTAAAGGGGTGGTCCAACTGGATAATACCCTGCAGAAGGTGGACAGCTCAACAATCCTCTGAACTTATGGATATCCACAAATCACTGGAGGAAGATGCTGGTGGCAGCATATTTCCCGCTACAGTCTTTGCAAAGGCTCTATTTCCTAGCTAATAAAGGGATGTCAACCAATGGACACCCACATTACAATGGGTTGTCCTAATGAGATAAAATAACAAGGGATAATAAGGTCAACAGAATTTTGTCTTGTATAAAAAGAGGAATGGACTCAAAGGGAAGGATGTAATATTGCCACTGTACAAAGCATTGGTACAGCCTAACCAGGAATACGCGGTTCGGTTCTGGGCACCAGTCCATAAAAAGTATGCCCTGGAGTTACAGAAAGTACAGAGGAGAGCAACTAAAATCATAAAGGGCCTGGAAGATCTTAGCTATGAGCAAAGATTAAATGAACTGAATTCGTTTAGCCTTGAAAAAAGACGTATAAGGGGGGACATGATTAACCTGTACAAATATATAAACGGACCATGCAAAAATATCAGGGGAAGCTATTCTGTGTTAAATCCCCTCAAAAAACAAGGGGCCACTCTCTACGACTGGAGACAAAAAGATTCAGTCATAAGAGGCAACAAGCATTCTTTACAGTAAGTGCTATGAATCTTTGGAATAGCCTGCCACAGTTGCTGGTCACATCAAATACAGTAGATGGTTTCAAAAAAGGTTTAGATGACTTTTTAATTCAAAATAGCATTGAGGCTTATGACAATGTAAAGAAACCTTGTTCTACACACTTTTTCCCTTTGGCCCAACCCCTTTTTAAAAGGAAGATGGACCTTGATCAAGGGATTTGTTCCGTCGATCAATATAGCAGGATTACAGGTTGAACTTGATGGACTTTTGTCTTTTTCCAGCCTTAAGAACTATGCAACTATATGTAACTATGGAAGAAAAATATATGTAGACATAAAAAATATAAAATCGCTACAAAATTTTTTTGCTTTTCTCTATTTTACCTGTGTTGCTTTAACCATCAGCTAACTGTATATGACATATACATAACAATTTTAAGCTACCTGCAGAATTAGCATTAGCTGAATAATGGCCATAAAAAAATAGGACGTGTCCTACGATTTATTTTGTCCGTTTTCATGGACCACCAGCCTCCATTCCATTCCATTCTAGGGGGCTGTTTTTAATGACTGTCCATTTTTCAGAATGGCATCTGTAAAAACACGGCCATTAAAAATGAACCGTTTCCCCATTTCAGAGGTGCACTTTAACATAGTAAAGTACATTACAAAAGTGTCTGTATGTTATTACACTATGTATGAGGCCAGTGCATGTGTAGAATTACCAATCTAATGGATGGTCCAAGTCTCCTTGGTAATGGACAACGCTATAAGATACCAACTGTGTGCATCACAGTAAGGGGCCGTTCAGATGGCCGTGATACTGCGGGTCCGCAAAAATGCGGATCCGCAATACCGCGGATCCCGAACGGTGTTTGCGGAACACACATCGCCAGCGCCCCATAGAAGATGCCTATTCTTGTCCGCTGTTGCAGAGAATAGCACATGTTCTATATTTTCTTGCTGAGCCGTGGTATGGAGCCGTGGCTCGGCAAGATCGCGAGCCGCACATTGAAGTGAATGGGGCCGCATCTAAATTGCAGAATAGATGCGGACCCATTCACACGGTCATGTGAATGGGCCCTTAAAGAAAGGATTATGACTGACATTACAAAGGTTACAAGAAGAAATTGTCCAGTATCAGAATACTAGTGTTCATTTCATGCAAATCACTAATACTTGCAAGGAAAGTTGCTGGTGGATATTTCATTATATGTGATAGACACTCTGTGATGTGGTTCATTGATCAATTCATTAATATCATTAGTTATTGTAAAGAAGAATTTCCAGTTAACTCCCTACTATACACTCCACAATGGGGCACCCTATTGTATTTAAAGCTATTACTACTTACTCTAGGATTCACTGTTGTCAGCTTGAATTTTTAGAAGGTTCCCAACAAAGTCAATAATTATATAGCAAGTCATGTATCTTACTGTATGTATCTAATGCTCACAGAATAAGGCTTCATTCACACGTCCGTATTTTGTATCCGCATCCTTTCAGCATCCATTTCCGCAATTTCAGACAATTATGCGGATAGGATGTGAATCCATTCATTTCAATGGGTCCCGAAAAAATGTGGACAGTACACCATGTGCTGTCCGCATCCGTGTGTCCGTTCTGACTGTCCGCATAAAGAAATCCTCCTGTCCTACTTCTATCCCGATTTTGCGGTCCATAGCTCAATACAAGTCTATGGAACCTTCAAAAATGCGGAAGACATGCGGAAAGGCATCCGCATGTCATCCGCATTTGCGGATTCCATTCCAGGAGGGTAGAAAAAAAAAAAAAAAGATTTGATTTGATTCCTCCTTCCGTTTTTTGCGGATCCGCAAAAAACGGATGACATACGGATACATCCACATGACAGACATGACATGACATACGGATACATCCTTTCCGTTTTTTGCGGAAAAACGGAACGGATGTGCTTGAAAAACTGAGTTTTTTGCGGAACAACGGATCCGCAAAAAACTGACCGTTTTCCAGGATGTGCACAAATATGGACGTGTGAATGGAGCCTAAGGCCCCATTCACACGACCGTATGTTCATTTCCGTATCTTATCCGCATTTTTGCGGATAAGATGCGGAACCATACGGACCCATTCATTTTTCTATAGGAGAAAAAAAATGCGGAATGCACACCGTGTGCATTCCGCATCCGTATATTACGGAAGTTCTCCCGCAAAAAAAAAAGGAAACATGTCCTATACTTGGCCGCAAAACACGTCCGTAGCCCCATTAAAAGTCAATGGGTCTGCAAAATTGCGGAACACTACGGAAGACATTCCGTATGTCTTCCGTTCCGTTTTTATACGGACACGGAATACATACGGTCGTGTGAATGGGGCCTAAGAGAAATCTGTTGATTTGAACCTTTTTGCTTAAATAATTTTCTATAAATTAATTGTAAATTAAAATGCAGTGAAAATGAATGCTGGTGAGACAGGCTTCCTGTGGCTCTCACGCAGAAAGCCAGTGTGTTACAGCTTATTTGTACTTATCATTCATTTCGCTGATAAAAGGGCTTCTACGTTCGCTGCTTTTTAGCAATATCAGTCACAACACAACACATTCAGTCCCTTCTGAATTACCCTTGTGCCAGTCACTGATTACGCAGCTGGCTTAAATGAAGCACTTCAAATAACCATGGTAACAATTAAATGTCTTTGTCTACTTTTTTCCTGTGTTTTTTACATCATTTCACAAGAGACAAGCATTCTCTGGAAACCTGAGCACAGTCCGAGGATATTGGGCATCTATGAAGAAAATTTTATACAAGAACTATTATTTATATGACAGCCTAACTCCAATCTTCTGCCCCATGTCACCTGCTTACACTCACAGCCAGCAGCTCTATAAAGCACAGTAGCCACAATGGTGGAGATTTACTGTTCAAAGTGTACCAGAATGTTGGTATAATTTGCACCAAAAAAAAAACAAAAACGGAATGCTTCACACAATATTTAAATGTTTTATACACTTTTTTAGACTCTTCTGGCAAGGGGGAAGGGCTTGACAGAAAGTGGGACGTGGTCTATCAAGAAGGGGTCCACACCTTGACAATGGTGACATTGGGCGAGATTTATCAAGACTGGAGCTTGATATCAAAAGATGCGGCTAATTTATGATGAAGAGCAGGCCTCGTCATAAATTAGGCACATCCTCTGGTAGTCCATGCGCTTAAACAGAAAGCTGGCATAAATGAAGATGCGTTATTTTGCTGCAACTGACCACGTCCCTTTCTGCCCTTGACACACACCCTTTTTCAAAAGGGCAGTGTAAAACTACCCTTTGCAACTATTTTTTCAAACATTGCATGGAAAAAACTTTTTAATGCCTCTTTTCTGGTGTAGGGAGATGATAAATCTCCCCTTTTGTATGCCAAAATTGCACCGAAATTCTTGAGCAAAGTAACCCAACTAATAGGAGATAACAAAGATGCACCAAATTTATCACCCAGCATCAGCCACTTAGATGAATTTAGTGTGTCTTTAGACAGTCTTAGTATTTTGAAATCTGCCCCAGTATTTTTCAGAATAAGAGTTTCATCTAAATAGAAATTATTCAAAATTTCTAACACCTTTTAGAGACTATAAAATGTGAACCAGTAATACACTTTCATTTGGCGAGCATTGTCTTCAGGTTCTCTAGTTTCTGTATTATATAAGACATGATATGATCACGTGCATGAGATCTAAATCTGCAAGAGGATCATACAGATTTATATGCACCCATTTAATAACAGATCAGCTATAGACAGAAGAGATACTGTTCTTTTTTTCTAGTCCCATACACATGTAGATTAAGGCTACAATTGGCCCTGGGTTATATAAAGAATATTGACCCCTGCCAGTCTAACAATGCATAGATATAGTAAAAGAATCATTTACAGCATAGATACAGTAAAAAGCTAAACTTACTACATAGACATGGTAACAGAACCAATCTTACTACAAATACAGTTCTACAACATAACCAACATGCTAACAACATACTAGCTTGGGCAGACTGGCCATAGACCCTAAAGGGAAATTTCCTGGAGGGCCAATGCCAAGAGGGCCAACCAAGCCCTTCTCTTGGCCACCAGCCAGGTACCATAGATCTGATGCTCTCAGCATTAATGTAGGCAGTATTTTGTGCTGCACTGTGGTATCTGGTTCTGCTGGGGCAATATTTTTTTCTGCACTACAGTATTGCTGGCAAGAGAAATTCATAAATAGTATAACATGTTGATCATTTATTGTGGATGCTGTTTTTTATACAAATGGAAAATTATCCTTTTATGGCAATAATGGTATAAAACTTACCTAACTTGACAAATATATAAGAATAAGAAAATATATAAGAATCTGGTGTAAGGTGGTCATATGTTTGACCGACAGCTATCTCTTCAAACCCCTTCATACATATGAACACACTGTTTTGCGATGCATAATGTTTCCTGAACAAGGAGAGAGGAGAAAGCCGCTGTTAGAAGTGTCTTATCTCTCTGAGAACCAAGGGATCGGGCACTTGAAATCCATCCATGACATCTGCAGTCACTGAGAATCTGAAGGCCATTATTCACATTAGCTGAAATCGGCACGTTTGGCCACCATTTATTTCTGTGTCACCCCGTAGGATGGAGTGCACCTGTTATTAGTTTTGCCTCACCACTGCTCCACTCCAATCTATTTAATCAGCATTAGTTGACTGATTTGATTATGTGAATGGATTACAGCAGGGCTGGGTCATGTAACAAAATGAACAATGTTAGCAACTTCAGTTACTAAACTGGTTACCTACCATTTGTCTAATTAACACATACGCACCCAGATGATGTCTCAAGTATTTGCCCCAAGCATACAACTGTAACAGAATCCCCAATGTACAAAATCCCTGCATGACTTTCAAAATATATTACTCACAAAAAGTGAGGGATATTTGGCTTGTGGATGAACCTAAAATTCACTCTTATCTTTACATGTGAACTTAATGTGACCTTCTCTAAACTTTTGCATGCACATGTCCAACTGTTCAGTGTTTCAGTTCTTTTTTCACAACTTGCTGTTCTCTAACAAGGAGCTTAACGGCAAAATTCACAACAGGTGTTTGATCCATAAATCGCCCAATAAATATCCTGGTTCAATTCAAATTATTTCAACAGTCCTTCTCATCATGCTGTTCACATTTTTACATCATGAGACCAAGATGACACCTTACAGTGTGGGGGGAGGGACCCAGGTTGATAGAACATGACCAAAAAGAACATGGAGGGTCAGGAGAAATACTTACCTGTGCTGGAATAGAAGTGATAGCGCCATTAAAAATGGTGGAGATCAACATAAAAAACTACTCCAAAGGGAGGCCTCGTGGATTATGAGGACTAATGCCATGGGACAGTTAGGATTTAATGATAAAAACGATCTGGCAGTGTTTTTATAACTTAATGATATTGCTGTAACTGTTTTTAATATGTTTGTTGTTGTTGTACCTGTCTCTAAGGTGATCACACAAGCAGCCAGACGAAGCGCATCCAGGCGCGAAACGGCCGTCGCCGCGTCCTATTTACTGAGCAGGGTGCCCGCAAGTAGCGGTTAGTATTTTAATTTTTGCAATAAACCGCATCATTTATTTTTCTTATTGTTGCAATATAATACCTATGTATTACAGTAAATTTTATATGTCAGTATAAACATGGCAGGCTGTCCATTAGGCCCTACCTAGTGGGTGATAGTGTTAGAGAGGAAGTCCTGCCTCTCTCTCCAGCCGCTTAAATACCACATTCAGCAATGACCACAGAAACCAAGGGTTTAAACTAGTGGCATCAAAGTTATTTCTGATCCTGGAAATGCAAAAGGTGTGCCAGCTGTATAATACAACCGGTACCCACAAGTTTCTGAGCCCTCACTGTGCTGTAATAGTACAGCGGCTCACTGCTTGCCACTCCATACTATTACTGCACCAGTCAGTAAAGGGTTAGAAAAAGTCAGATTTTACCTGCAGCTTCACAAAAACATCAATCTAAACAATGCTTTTGTGCTCCATAGACCTACATATTTTACAAGGCTAGATTGCAAAGGTGATCATCATCTGGAGTTTAGACAAGAAAATCAATGCAATAAAAGATAACATAGTAAAGCAGACAGTAGGGATCTGTGAAGATTAATCAAGCTGTTTGTTATTTAGGGCTATGCCATTTGAATAGTATATATATAAAGCAGGGGGGAACATGGAATATGGGGAATATGTATCAGCAAAAGGAGTCATCACAATAACAGAACAATATGATAATGTCATCAAATATGCAAAACCAAGAGCAGGAAATTTCAAATAGCGCAGCACATGATATCCACCTTAAAGGGGTAGTCCAGTTATATAAAGTTATTCTATAGCCACAGGATAGAGAAAAACTATTAGATTGGGGGATGTCCTATCGCTGGAACCCCAAATGATCATGCCAACGACCCCATATGCCGTGGAGACCCCAAAATGAATGGAGCGACCAATTGGGCATGAGCTCAGCCACTCCATTCATTTCTATGGGAGATGCAGAGATAGCAGAGCATTGTACTCCCCTCTGGAACTCCCATAGAAATTAATAGAGCAGCCGCACACAAGCCCAACTAGCTGCTCAGCTCATTTCAAGGGGATTCATGGGGTATGAGGCCCTCCTTCTCGTGATTGGTGGAGGTCCCAGCAGTAAGACCCCCACCACTGTGGATAGGGGATAACTTTACATAACCATGATATTCCTTTAAGCTTTGATGCAGGAGAGTAATAACAGCTATCCCCAAATCGCCCTGTGAAGGTCCTAGGTCTTAAAAAGGACTGCACAGGAACTTAACCCCATATTCCTCTATTTTGCTTTTCCTTACACATCAGGGTACACCAATGCTAACATACACAGCAGCAAGTAATTTAACAGGGGACGTGCGTCTGTGCTGTGTAGCCCCCCTTCAGTACGAGTGGGGATATGAGTGAGCTGTAGGGAAAATAGTGGTGACTCCTGGTGTTGCCAGGATGTTTGTAGGGGATAGTGTAATGGACAATAAAGTGGGGAGTTTTGATGTTTAAAGAGGGTGGGGAGGGGATGGTGCTTAAGAAGGGGAACTCAGGTGCAGGAGTTCGCTTGTCAGCAATCCTGCAGAAGTGCCACCCTCCCATCTCTAGAAAATGAGTTCTTGTTGTGAATATGCAATTGTCTGTGGGGCAAGACTGAGACACTAGACATGCCAAGAGGTGCTCGAGCATATAAGCCACAGTGAGAATGATACAGGCTTTAAGACAGGGTTGTTCATCAGTGCAGGGGTCCAAGCTGTACTCCAGGTCACTAGTTGGGTCTGGTCGGCTCTGAATAATCATACAAGTTGGTTTGGGGCATCCAGTAGCTTGCTGTGAAGGGCAGCTGGCTGCAGACAGGTGTAGCTGGCCCTCGAAGTGCAGATTGAGTAAGAACCATAATGGCAGATCACTGTCAGCTTGACTGAGATGCACCACACGCTCATGACTATGACTCTCATGCCGAATGGTATTCTCTGAGTGTGGTACTATTAGCATCTTAAAGATGTTCTTTATTAAAACATATTCATTACTATTTTTATTGTATTTCCTTAGGGGGTATGGCTGAGTTTCATAAAAGGTATCATTCCACTAATCATGTCCAATAAATTTGCGGACAGAGGGAACATATTTTCATCTGTCAGAAATAACTGGATTGTCATCCCCGGCACATTCTGATCAGCCAAATTAGTGTCAAGTCTACAGCCATCTGCATTTTATCGAGATGTCATTCTCCTCTGTGCCTGGATTCAGGTATGTATCATAACGCATCCACACCAATGGTGCTCAACATGAAGACCATTTTTCTGACAAATCTGTATACTGGGTTTTCTAGTGATAAGGTGAGGTTTCCATTTCTTTTTATATGACTACTAGGTAAACATCTCCCATTTTTATTTACTGACATTACATTTCATGACAGCTGGCATCTGTGGGCGCACGGTTTTATGAAATACGCAAACAGCCATTTGGTAGATCTGTCCCTTGCAAATATCTGAAAAAAAAAATCTAAGATATATAGAAAGGCTATGTAATAAGGAGGCTATTACTAATAAAAACGCTGGCTATCTGTTTCTAGTATGTCAGCTATCCCTGAATACATAGGTGTGGACCCGAACGAGCAAAACGCAGACATGTTCCTAGGAAACAAGTAGTTTCCATGAGACGGAAGACCTTTTCAATTTAGTTCCAGTCATCGTTATTCACATGTCCATAAATAATTCAATTTTTTTCATTCTCACACTTGAATGGTGCAGGCCTGATCTCATGCACACTCCGTGTCCACCTGCCCTCACGTCACAGGCAGATAACAAAGATGATGACATTCCCTGAACATAGATCAGACAAGGCAGGTGGCCACGCATTGCTGCAAGATGAGAAGATGGGAATGCTGTGTTCCAGCTGAATTATCCCCCTTATTAAATATCCTACACATATATTTCTATGGCTGTTCAAAATAAAACATACAGAAAAAAACTGTTCTTCTTCTGTGTTGTATTTCTCTGAGGGCTAAATGCAGTGACAATAGCGTTACAATTCCAGGACATGCTCAGAAAAGCATACAAAGATAAAATATGATGTAAGCATACTTAAAACACACTAAGATAGAAGAGGAAATGTCATTGGGGACAGAAGACTAACCAGGTTCTACTATGCCTATGTATGGACAGATTTGTAACAATGACCCCACATCCGGCAGTTTTCTGAGACCAGGTTCTAAGTACCATCCCTGGAAATGATCTTCTACTTCCTGATTCTCAGACCCCCCTTGTGTCACATATACTTTATTGCCTGATAATGCTGAATTGGAAAGACCTAATACAACGGAGGTGCAATGCATTACATTAGTAGCACTTTCTGTAACCAATTCTGCACGTCACTACATGTAAGGAAATGGTGGTCAACCATACAGAAAGTGAGTAGTTGCTAGGTAACCACAGATATGTAATATTCATTATACTATGTGTGCAGTAATGCTAGGGTAAACTTAGTAGTTTTTCTTTCTTTCTGGTACTTGGTGCTATAAGTATTAGCCTTAGGGCTCATGCACACAAACGTGTTTTCTTTCCCTATCTGTTCCGTTTTTATTTGTGGACATACAGTGCCTACAAGTAGTATTCAACCCCCTGCAGATTTAGCTGGTTTGATAAGATGCAAATAAGTTAGAGCCTTCAAACTTCAAACAAGAGCAGGATTTATTAACAGATGCATAAATCTTACAAACCAAAAAGTTATGTTGCTCAGTTAAATTTTAATAAATTTTAAACATAAAAGTGTGGGTCAATTATTATTCAACCCCTAGGTTTAATATTTTGTGGAATAACCCTTGTTTGCAATTACAGCTAATAATCGTCTTTTATAAGACCTGATCAGGCCGGCACAGGTCTCTGGAGTTATCTTGGCCCACTCCTCCATGCAGATCTTCTCCAAGTTATCTAGGTTCTTTGGGTGTCTCATGTGGACTTTAATCTTGCTCCTTCCACAAGTTTTCAATTGGGTTAAGGTGAAATGACGACCCATCTTAAGATCCTTGATGGAGGAGCGGAGGGTCTTGGCCAAAATCTCCTGGTAGGCCGTGCTATCCATCTTCCCATGGATGCGGACCAGATGGCCAGGCCCCTTGGCTGAGAAGCAGCCCCACAGCATGATGCTGCCACCACCATGCTTGACTGTAGGGATGGTATTCTTGGGGTCGTATGCAGTGCCATCCAGTCTCCAAACGTCACGTGTGTGGTTGGCACCAAAGATCTCGATCTTGGTCTCATCAGACCAGAGAACCTTGAACCAGTCTGTCTCAGAGTCCTCCAAGTGATCATGAGCAAACTGTAAACGAGCCTTGACATGACGCTTTGAAAGTAAAGGTACCTTACGGGCTCGTCTGGAACGGAGACCATTGCGGTGGAGTACGTTACTTATGGTATTGACTGAAACCAATGTCCCCACTGCCATGAGATCTTCCCGGAGCTCCTTCCTTGTTGTCCTCGGGTTAGCCTTGACTCTTCGGACAAGCCTGGCCTCGGCACGGGAGGAAACTTTCAAAGGCTGTCCAGGCCGTGGAAGGCTAACAGTAGTTCCATAAGCCTTCCACTTCCGGATGATGCTCCCAACAGTGGAGACAGGTAGACCCAACTCCTTGGAAAGGGTTTTGTACCCCTTGCCAGCCTTGTGACCCTCCACGATCTTGTCTCTGATGGCCTTGGAATGCTCCTTTGTCTTTCCCATGTTGACCATGTATGAGTGCTGTTCACAAGTTTGGGGAGGGTCTTAAATAGCCAGAAAAGGCTGGAAAAACAGATAATTAATCCAAACATGTGAAGCTCATTGTTCTTTGTGCCTGAACTACTTCTTAATACTTTAGGGGAACCAAACAGAATTCTGGTGGTTTGAGGGGTTGAATAATAATTGACCCACACTTTTATGTTTAAAATTTATTAAAATTTAACTGAGCAACATAACTTTTTGGTTTGTAAGATTTATGCATCTGTTAATAAATCCTGCTCTTGTTTGAAGTTTGAAGGCTCTAACTTATTTGCATCTTATCAAACCAGCTAAATCTGCAGGGGGTTGAATACTACTTGTAGGCACTGTATGTGTGCATTCCGTTTCCATATGTCCTAATATTGTCCGCATTACGGACATGGACAGGACTGCTCTATTAGGGGCCAGCTGTTCCGTTCTTCAAAATACGGAATGCACACGGACGTCATCGGTATTTTTTGCGGATCTGTGTTTTGCAGACCGCAAAATACATATGCTTGTGTGCATGAGCTCTTAAAGGGGTTATTCACCCCTGGGGACCTTTTCTACAGTACCCCCCCCCCCAATATGGCCAAACCCGCGTTGAGAAACATACTTTCCTGATCCATGCCATCGATCCCGCTCCATTGCTCCCCCTCAGGGGCTGCAGGATTCGGACCTCCCCATCTGGCTTGACGCAGGTCACAATGACTGGCCTGCCCCCATGCATCACGTGACCCAGTGACATGAGGCACATATTGTTTTGTTAGTATTCATGTACTGTATTGACCTGCTTGCTGATAATGCTGATGAAGGATTCATCTCCCACAAGACATTTTTGTTTCCTACTTGATATATTTCGCTCGATACAAAACTGTAACAAAATAGATTTTAGCGTCTGTCATATTTTAGCAGCAACAATTGTAGGATTGATCTTTTGCCAACTTGTAATGGTGATTTGTTTGGTTATTCTGAAAATCTGGGACACAGCGGGATATTATCGCCCTCGTTATAAAAACAGCCCTAGAAAATGAGGTGGGATCGTACCCACTTTAACATAAGATGATAATGGACATGGGAAATCAATAAGTAGTCTTTGTGAAGTTGTTCTTTTTTCATTAAGACAAAGAGCAAAGACTTTATAATAACACCTCATTCACAAGAACGCTATATAGCTCTGGACAACCTTCGTGTCGTACAGAGCTAGAATATGGAACCCAAGGGGCATTTCTAATACAATATATACATTTGCTCAGTGAGTCAGTATGCAGGAAGCTTCAATGTAGTGCCAATACACAGCCAGAAATGTATTATTTAAAGGGGTTGTGCCAGTATAAAATGCTATTTTCAAATATAATTCAACGTAAAAAAAAAGTTACTTTTGTAATTTAACTTTGTAAATGCATTCTGCTTGTCAAGGCATTTTGTATGTTTAGAATTTTTTCAGTACCCATTTGGGGGCCACAAAAGATGTTGACAACACACGGTGTACTTCCACTCGACAGCCCAGCAAAAAAGAGTGTGTCCTATTCTTGGCCACAAGTGAGGACAATAATAGGCATTTCTATCATAAGGCTGGCCATGTGCATTCTGCAAAACACATACGGTCATCTGACTGAGCCCTTAGGCTGATGTCATTTTTTTTTCTGAAATTTTTGAGAGGTTTTGCGGTTTACAGTGCTTTTTTGTTAGAGTTTTTTACCAGCCCCCAAAAAAACCCACACCAAAACCTGTAGGAGGAAGCTTTATTTCAGCCTTGGTCTTTCACCCTCTGCGTCATCCCAACAGCAATCACACATGTACATGATGACATCCCTGAGAAGATGGTCAGTGATTCATTCATGAAGGATCTGTAAATCTGTTTTTTGCTCTCCCTGTGTCATCCGTATTTCACGCCCGCTGCTAGGCGGAAAATTAATTTCCAGAGCAGATCCTAGCAAAGATCCATGAAAACCACGGACCAAGCACAGATGGCATTCGTGTTGTGATCCTAGTTTTCATGGACTCATAGACTATAATGTGCTTTAGGAATCCATAATCAAAAATAGGCATGCTTCCGTGGTGTTACGAAAACCACTGATATGTCAACGGATACATGAGCAGTCCGCGGAGACCATGAGCCGCACATGTCCATGATTCACTGACATATGAAAGAGGCCTTAACATGTGATCATGATGGCGGATTTTGTTGTTTTCTTCCCCCTAACACCAGAATAACAATAGTAAGCCATCTTTACTATTATTCTTCTAAATATTCTTTATTTTTTTATTTTATTTCAATATATGATAGAAAATCTCCTTTCTTTTTTAAAAAAGTTGCATCTGTAAATACCTGAAAATGTATAAATATTTTCTCCCAGTTTCCTTTCGGTTCTTAAGTATGCAGAAGCGTAAGTAAATATTCATATGACCTTTAGAGTCCAAAAACAGACAGTAGAGAAACCAGAAAGCATAGGCACCCTGGATTTAGAGATAAGTACATTCTGTATTATTAGATGATCGACTGCGGTTATTTGAGAATGATTACTATGCTGGGAACTACCTGAACTGGATCATGTCAAAATGCCATCTAACCTTTAGAATATCTTGATATGTTGTAAATGTGGTAACATTTACTGGGAATATAATTTATTCTGTAAAAACTCCTATTTCTGTACAAGTGTTGACTTGTGCACAGCAATAAATAATATCTGCGCAACAGGAATGCTGGCTGCAGTGCATACAGATGTTGGGTGCTTTACAGTTTCTCAAAAATCCTACAAAAATATGTTAATGCACAAAATACACCCAGCTTACAGAATGCACCTGGAATTGCATTTGTGGAAAACCAATGGTGGCTTCTCATGCAGATATTGTTTTTTTCTGAAAGGTCCCATGCTTACCGAATCTCCATGCTAGTCCATTCTTGTGTCACCCAGGTAATGCCAGGAAATGCCCACTCAGCCAATCAGTGGCTGAGGTGGGCTACCTCTGCAGTCATTGATTGGCTAATTGGGCCATTTCCTGTCTGTTGAGGTGGGACCAGGAAGTATAGACCAGCAGGGATCCAGTAAGTGCCAGCACAGGAGTGGTGCAGGAATGGTATTGCATCTTTTACTTTGTTAACCTACTCTGAGCCCTTTCCTAAAAATGTATTGCACACTGGACATCCCCTAAAGTCAAAGGAGGAAAAGAAACCACAAAATCAAGACAGTCAACAAACAAAAAAATCAAAGGAGTTTTCCTGTCCTTTTATATTGATGGTCTATTCTCTGGAACTACAGCTCAATCCATTATGGTGAACGGAGATAGGTACTGCACCCATTGAAGTAGAAATAATTTGCACTTTACTGTACAATATAATAGATTTGTTTTCAGACTTAGTATCAACTGCTCAATACCATAACCTATATGATTATTATTCTGACTCTATTTCTAACTCTCCCACTATATGTAGATATCTTAGATACCAAATTTAATAAGACATATAATTATTACAAAGGTATATAATGTACTCTAAATGTTCCCACTTAGCCACTAGAGCTTTCTCATAATATCTGTGTAGGCTTCACTTGTATGACTCTGACTGATGGGATCTGTATACGATCTGTATAAAGAAGGTCTTGAATAAATGGTACTATTCTCAGCTATGTTGTCTCTACTGTGTATCCTGAAAACTATATATATATATATATATATATATATATATATATATATATATATATATATTAGAGATATATTCTTTATATCTGTACTTAATCATATTTAAAGCTGTTGAATCTATCATGGAGGTCCCTACTGCAATAAGCATGCAGCATATAATGTCATGACTAAGAATAGAAATCGATGTCCCAAATTATATGAATAAATCAATGCTTTCCTATGAACACAACCTTTACACACAAAAAAGAACTGCAATAAAGGTCTACTTCTGCTTATAGGGATCAATTATACAACCATACATGTACTCTATTATTTGACAAAAAAATTCAAACAGGAATACAGATCACTTCATTCACTGGTGACCACCTCCATTTCAGTGACACAGAAGAAGGAATAGGTAAAAAGAAGGTTCTCTGGACTGCACTGCTTGATGACAAAGTCCAGTGGATCCTGGATTAGAAATGTATGCAAAAACATCAATCAATGTGTTAGAAATCCACACCATTCTCTTCTTCAGGACAATATTCCATTTCAGTGAGACAGTCTCAGGGATGACCCAATAAGACCTTCAGGAGACTCGATAAATACATTCCAAAATTTTAGCTTCCATGGCGTACGTTGGTGTTTTTTTATGGACATTAATTCTCCTTAAACAGGAGTAATACCAGGTAGAGTTGCAATCATATGTATGGCTCGGTGTAAACTATGAGGGCCCTTTTCTATTCTACAAACTGGCTGGTACCAAAGAGTTGGACCCCCACCAATCCTAAGGATAAGTCATCAATATTAAAGTCATGGAAAACCTCTTAACTTGGGTAGAATGAGAGGAGTTGTATAGCATTATGTTAATTCAAACATGAAACATTCAAACATGAAGACCTACAGTTCCGTTCTAATTCTCAGCAGATAAAGAGCACGGTATAAATTTAGTCAGGATTAGGAGTTTTACTTCATCTGAAGAGCTTTACTTAATCTGGTTTATGTCTCCCTAGCCTAATTTAATTGATTGTATTGTCTGCTGCTTCTTTTTTTGTTGGACATTACACACATGATCTAATGTAAGACATCTCAGCTGTACATCACAAGTTCTTTGTCATCCCAGACAATATAAGTTGTGTGTCTCTCATCACCATGAGGACAAGAGGTTCTGTCAGAATGACTCATCCACATATTGATCTGTATATGTGATGAGAGCCCGTAAACCTGCCCTGTAGTAGAAAGCCTCCTGAGCAGTCACTTTGAAACCTCCTGAGCCAATAAAGTCTACAGCAGATACAGTGTTTCTTCAAAAAGTTGAAAGGAAGGTCTCTGCGTGCTTTGAGACTTACAAGGACATGCAGTTTTGTCAAGAGCTACCTGCTTTTGTGATCTGAGGCCTGAGACTTTTCAGCAGATATTGGGTGTCCTTTCATGTCAAATCCGCACTACTGCTTCTTCAACTGAATGTCTGTTCTGTTGATGTATATTGACACAGCCTTGAAAAAAATAAGCTCTGGTCTTCACAGCATCTTCAGTTCAAGAAAGCCTCCCATAAAGTACGGAGAGACAGCTAGTAATTATAGTAGTACAAACAGTATGAGCCGCGTATCGCTGTGACAGAACTGAATCATGCACTAGCAATGCTTTGCAGTGCTGAATGCAGACTTGTACTTTGTATATAAATGATATACTTAAGCATTATCATTTCCCTATAAAAACTCAATTGACGTTGTCCAAAAACACAGACACAACATCATGTCTGTATAACACAATGTTCTTTTAAAGCAAAGTCTAAGCTATTATTGCAAATGGCAAAATTGAGACTTAAAGGGGTTCTCCGGGAATTAAGAAAATGAAAATACTTAAATATTACTTCATTATAAGTATATTTCCAAATAACTTTCATTAGTTATAATGACTTGTTTTGTCTGGGGAGCAATCATTAGGAGAAATAAAATGGCCGCTGTCCTATTAGTACACACAAAACCTGTCCTAATCACACAGAGGACAAGTTACTTCACAACACTGAGGTAAAGAGCTGCCTCATTTTCCTCTCCTACTTGTCAGCGATTATGATCCTGAATACAGCTGATAAGATCTTCAGCTGAATCTCTGTAGGAATGGAGGTCATGAGGAGACATGAGAGAAGGGTGAGGTGTGGCTGATGAGCAGCAGCTCTTGTATGCAGTCTCCATTACCACAGTCTGTCCTGTCTGTCCTCTCTGTATATGTCTCATCATGAACTCCATTCCTACAGAGATTCTGCTGAAGATCTTGTCATCTGTATTCAGGATCATAATCCCTGACAAGCAGAGCAGAGAGGAGGATGAGGCAGCTCTTTACCTCAGAGTTCTGCAGTAAATTGTCCTCCTGTGTGGCTAGGACAGGTTTTGTATGTACTAATAGGACGGCGGGCATTTTATTTATCCCAATGAGAAATTGGGAGCCATTATAACTAGTGAAAGGTGTTTGGGAATATATTTAAAATAAAGTAATATTTAAGTATTTTTATTTTCTTAATTCCTGGAGAACCCCTTTAAGTTTGCCAAATCATAGATTCAATAAATACCTATTAATGGGGTTATCCAAGAGTTATACAGACCTCACAGAGTGGCTGACCCACAGTGGAGATCATAATTACCTGGTCGACGCTGCTGGATTCAGTGTCTAAAGCTCCCAGGCCAGCTTTTCCTCTCCCTGCCACTCTGAGATCAACATTCATCGATGGGAGGGACACGTGACTATTGCAAACAATCACAGGCCGTAGCGGTGACCTGCATCCCTTGCATCACGACCACTGAGGCCTGTGATTGGCTGCAGTGGTCACGTGTCCCCCTTCTGTTGATCTCAGTGAGGCAGGAAGAGGAAGAGCCGGCCTGGAAGCATTACACACCAAACCCTGCAGTGGGGACCAGGTAAGTATGATAACCACTGTGGCTCGGCCACTTTGGAAGGTCTGTATAACTCTTGGATAACCCTTTTAAGGGCCCATATAAATATTACCCATACCATGGCACCTAAAGATCACTGTAGGTCAATACTGTACCTCCATTTGCCTTTAATTTTATATAGAGGCACTCACAGTCCATGAATCTGTAGAATGCTTCAGAGATTCTCTCCACTAGAAGTATTGTTTCTAGTTGAATATATGGCGGCCAGGAGTCGACTGAGAACTTAAAGTAGCCCAGGGAAAAAAAACCTTAATGTGGCCCCATGTTGTAGGTGGTTCCAAACTGACAGAAGATGGGACAACACAAGTAGGCAGGGACAAGAGAAGTAAGTGGGGCAAGCAATGCCAAAGAGCAGTACAAAATACCATCCCAGCAGAATAAAATACCACAGTACTGCACAAAATACTACCTCAGCAGCACAAAATACCACAGTGCTGCACAAAATACTTCTGTCCTCGCAGCAGTATTCAACTGTATCATTGTATCACAATGGCATACAGTTGAATTCAGATCTGATGCTCCTAGCATTAATTAATGCTGAGAAATTACATTAGATTGTTATGTACCCAGCTGGAGGCCATGAGGAGGGTACAGGCAGCCCCGTGGACATCATCCCACCAGGAAATTTCCCTGTAGGGTCACAGGCCCGGTGCACAAATTTTCTCATTGTGCATGAGGTCTAACTGGCACCAGCAACATTTTCTGGACTTTTGAAATAAAGAACTTGGGAGTCCGTTTAAATAATTCATGTATAAATAATAATTTCCTGAATATGATATTATTATTCTTGGAATAGCTCTATTAGCCAGATCCTGTAGTCTGCTGATGAGTCAACTGGGTAGCTGTGAGGATTCAATATTCCTGCATGTCTACAGAGTTTTAAAGAAAACTAAAAGGATTGCTTTTTAAACCACTTGATGTGGGAATTGCTATCTATGCAATTCTGAAATATAGCCTCACAGATGAAATTTCATAATCGAAATATATGGCGGATGTGCTATAATTTGTTGCGCTTACCTCTAAGTGTTGTGTGAGACACAATGCTTTAGTCACCTGCTGTAATTTGTATCCCGCACAGCATGCAGTCAGACGAGACGGCAGCCACGGTCCCTTTGCTGGCTCTGCAATGCACATGGCGGCTGTGAACTCGAAGTGGATTAAAACACAGAAGAAGCAGGACCGGAATCACTGCGCACTTCCCAGAAGACTTCTTAGGCAGGTAAGTATAAAGTATAAGGTTTCTTTATTGGCAACGCATTTCGAGAGCGAAAAGCCTTCTTCGTCAGGCATATTAACTAAAAGCTTTTTAATTAAAGTGCATGATGAAGATGGCTCTTCGCTTTTTTACTTTCCTGTTGAAGAAGACTTCTTGGGAGAGCTACATGATTTTGGTCCTGCTTCTTCTGTGTTTTCTTCCACAAAAAATATTGTGGGATATTATACCGTTATTGCATACTGTCAGTATCCACATCTAATCTCTCAACACTTGCACATTCTTCTCATCTTTGCTGATGTGAAATCTCATGTGAGGACTTTTTTAACATAAACAAGGAAAACAGCAGGAGTATATATATATATATATATATATATATATATATATATAATTGCTAATCTTTCCTGTTTTATACTGAATGTTAGCAATGTAGAGCGAATTATTTTCAGTGCTGCTATCATATCATGTCCAGTCCTGGATTTGATGATATAGCTGCCCAGAACTGCAGAATAAAGTCATCTTCCACCTGAACAAGCGTCAGTCATGCTGAAAAGGACCAAAGGCAGAAAAGCTGACCCTTTTTATACCACCACCTATGTGTGTGCACCCTGGTGGATTAGTCATGCACTATCGACTCAGTAACTTTGGCTACAAGACTGTGAAATCAGGGAAGAGATAGAGGTGACTACTCCTCCTGAGTTGTAATACATGAAAACGGAAGGCTAAAAACAACTTTATCATAGCCCCTTTTGGAAGACAGTTACAGCACTATGGACACCTCCCAGTAGGTCTCTTAGTGTTTGATCTTATAGACAAGGCAGTATGCCTCGACTATAAAGCAAGACAATAAGAGGTTTCATTGAGCCCAGGTATCTTAGAAGACAGCAGTATGCATGAGTATATTTCTCTTGTAGGGCAACCTCTTCCATTGACGTCCAAGATGGATCCTGTCACTTATCTACATGATACTCATATCTACAGATACAATAGACCTTGAAACATGATTGCTGTTATTTTCCTTGAAATCTTCCTATCTGCAGACCCCACTGTTGTGGTCACAGTCAATAATTCAGATAGTGGAACAGGCCAGAAGCAGGCACGAAGCCAGCTGCCTCTATGGAAGATGGCTCCCAGCCCTGTGATAAGTTGGAAGGATGTGTGATTAAACTATTGGATTGAAATTTTTAGGTACAAAAGTGGAAATATGTACATATCACACTGATAAAAAGGGCTTTAAAGGGTTATTCTATCAAGAAGCATTCTGTGGGGGTCCCTAGATAGATGATAAACATAAGGGCAAATTCACACACCACATATTTCTTGCGGATGAAATCCGTAACAAATCTATAAATAAATCCACAACACACTTGCAGATTTACTTGCAGATGTAAACATCATTGAAGCTACTGGAAGAAATCTGTGAACCATCTGCTAGACAATGAGCAGACATGAAAGTCAAATTTGCATGAACAAATCGGATAAATGATCACTCCTGACCTCCCCATACACAGTTCGGCTGAGCATGTATGTGTTCTCAATAAAGTCAGAGACAAAGCTGCTGCCAGACGAACAGAATTTAGCATGTCCACTCCTTTTTTTCCTCATAAAGTCGGCTGAACATCTAAAATATGTGCAGGATTGTCCAACCCCAGTGTAATTTGTATGGGCGCTTTTGCTGCATTTCATCTGGCCAAATATAAGGTCACATCTAGAACTACATTTCCAGTATATCCTCACAGAAGAATACTTCCACTGGACATACATACTAGACTCTTATAGCTCCAATTCAAAGGCTGTCATGGTTCAGTTTTGTGCCATTTCCACCTTGTATGTCCTGTCACTAATCTTGTTATGGTAACACCAAAGGCATAGCTATAGGAGTCACAGTGGTTGCAGTTGTGACCGGAACCCTAAGCCAGGGGGGCCCAGTGGTGCTATATTTTTCACTCTATAAGATGCAGTGCATGTTATAAAGCAAATACTAGTGAGCGCTTCCATTATGGGGGGGGGGGTCTGACATGGAATCCTGATCTGAGGTCTGATGCTGGGGTCTGACATGGAGGTCTGAAGGGGGTCTGATATGAGGACTTACATGGAGTTCTGATATGGGGCAAGGGTCTGATATGGAGTCCTAATCTAAGGTCTAATATGGGGGTCTCACATGGAGGTCTAAAGAGGGTCTGATCTGAGGTCTGATATTGGGTGGGGGATCTGACGTGGAGGTCAAATGGGGGTTTCTAATATGAGCATCTGATATGTAGGTCTGAAGATCTGATATTGGGGTCTGATCTGAAAGGAAAGAAGGTATTTCTTGTACTGGTGCACAATATAAAGGGGCATTTTTTGCACTGGTGCACACTGTAAGAGGGTATTTGTACTGACGCACATTATAAAGGGGTAGTTTTTGCACTGGTAAACATTATAGGGGTATTTTGTACTGGCACACACTGGGGGCTATGGGGAACATGATTACTAGTGTCGCACAATGGGGGCATTATTAATATTGGGGGCACTGTTAACACTTGGGGAGCACCATTACTGTACCCTGGCACAGTATCAGTTTAGCACAATTATTTTGGGGACATTATGTTTACACTATTAGTGTCAGGGGCACTATTTGCTGGTCGCAGTTATTTTTTAGGAGACTATAATATATATTGAAGGAAGCACTACCTGTGTGGTACTAGTATTTTCAGGGGGACTGTTTCTGCAGTATAGTATTGGGGTGCACAGCAAGCACAGTATTGGGGGTGGCAGGATGGGTTGTTTGGGAGGTGGGAGAATGATAGAAAAGTAGGAAACTGAGATGTCTGTCAAACTCTGCAGAGAGAAGAAATGGCTGAAAAAAATAATCACGGTGGTTGTGTCTGAAGGGAAAAGATGAGGAAAGAGAACATCGACCTCAGAGAAGACATCACTGGATGTAAGAGGTATGCGGTGCTGTATTACCCTGTATGTTTTGTAGCGCTGTATTGAATGTTTTCCAAGTATGTCTTTAGCAGTAAGGCTAGAGGGAAGGGGTTAGGTTGAGAATTTTTTACCTCATAGCAGAAAGGCTATGTGGAGGGAAGGGGGGCCCAAGCTGAACTCTTGCACCAGGGCCCATGAACCTTTAGCTAAGTCCCTGGGTAAAACTAATGGTAACTGTGAAATAGGAGATGATGGGTTTTGATAGTTTTCTAGTGTAATGAGGAGATGGGACAATGATAAAGAGACCTCAGTCAGATGTGTCTATACCTTTATCTTGTGAAGCTCCGAGTGCTAATGGATTTTTGTGATAATTCCAATATAACCTTAAAGCACAATCTGTAATTTCTCATAAGGCCATTATTTTGATCAATACATTCAATTCATTTCACAAGGTTTATGTTTAATTACATGGTATCCCAAATGACAGCTTTAAAGCCAGCTTAAAAGACACTTTAAAAGGAATATTACAGCATAGAAATGACTTTATCAGTGACAACCATTTCATAAAAGGCTCCTGAAATTCTTCATATAACAAACAATGTTTGTTTTAATAATTATCAGTTCTAAACATAACCTAAAGTGTTTGAATGGACGAACATAGTTATAAACCAATGGCAAACACTTTAAGGGAACCTGTCATCTCCGAAACACCCCCTGAACTAGAGTAAGCGGTGTATAGTGTAAGTGATGCTGAATCCGATTATGTAAGTTTTATCTTCATACTCACTTCCATTCCGATGCTGTGCTCCCACAAACCTGCAGTAAAATGCATTGAGAGGACTCTTCTTTGAGTCCTCTCCATTATGTGAGTGAGCACCGGAGTCTAGTGAGTGCATTTTACTGCAGATTTGTGGGAGCACAGCATTCGGAGTGGAAGTGAGTATGAAGATAAAACGTACATATTCGGATTCAGCATCACTTACACTATACATCTCTTACTCTAGTTCAGGGGGTGTTTCAGAGATGACAGGTTCCCTTTAAATATATGCAGAGTAACAAAATATAAAATTTGATTCTCTCTGACCACATAAGCCATAAACAGAACCTATATTCCATTGAGATGACCTGCAGCATAACAGCATAGGAAGTGGTAAAGGTCATGTAAAGGTGTATTTTAATCTTAAACATGTGTTCAAGTTATTTTTGGTATACAGTACCAAAATAAATTTTGGGTTGATGTCAAATCTATGACTTATTCATCAGAGGAGTAAAGACATTCAACGCCTAAATCATCAACATGTAACTCAATAATGGCAGAGTGAAGCCTGCACCAAGAAAGACCCATGTTTAATATGCAATTACAATAGGGGGCATAGTTAACACCCTAAAGGGCCAACCAACTATATGAAAGAATTTAGTTACCAAACTATACCAGTGTAGTTACCCCCCAAAGGGCCAATCAACTATACTTGTGAATGTAGTTACCCCCAAAAGGGCCAATCAACAGGCTTGAAAAAGTGATTGTTGCCTTCCTGATACCTAACTAATAGGGTCCTTTTACATGAACTGATTTTTGCACAAAAATGAGCACCAATCAGTGACACAGCAAGTTGATCGGCGCTCATTTAAAGACCTTCACATGAGCAGATAACTGCCTGAGCAAATGGCCTCATGAACAACTGAATTGTTTGTGTGTGTCCATTTGCTTACAGTGTTGTTGGCTGCATATCCCCTATTTACACAGGTAGATGTGCTGCATTTTAAGCCCAGCATATAACATCTGATCAGCTAATAAAACAGATGACTTAAATGGTACTGTCCTGCAGCTATGACTTCTAAAAGGCCTTTTACATGGGCCAGTGATTAAATATTCCTTTGAGACCATAATCGGCATGAATAAAGGACCATTTAGATGTTGTAAGGGGCCATGCTGTTTAAGCTACCAAACTTCTAATTGACTGAAAGCTTAGGTAGCAGCCTATTTACTAATCTGATTATTGAGGCCATTTATTGAATGCAACTGATTTCTAGGTGTCCGATTCCCTAGGACTTATCTAACTAATGCAACTTTTGCTCATACAGTTCATTCAGCAAGTCTTCACACCCTTTGCGGAGGAACAGATCTTAAGTAGGGTACAAAAAGATTTCTGTTGCACTAAAAATTCCCAGGAGCACAGTAGAATCCATAATTCTTAAATGGAAGAAGTTTGGAACAAGTAGGATTCTTCCTAAAGCTGGCCACCCCACCAAACTAAGTAATTGGAAGAAAAGGGCCTTGTAAGATAGGTGACCAAGAACCCAATGGTCACCTGACTAAGCTCCAAAGATCCTGTATGCAAAAAGGGTGGTGAGAAAAAACCTTCTCCTCAGTATAAGACATATTGAAGTTAATAAAAAAGCACCAAAAGGATTCTCAGAGTTTGAGAAACAAGATTCTCTGGTCTGATGAAACTAAGATTGAACTTTTTGGCTTCAATTCCAATACCATCCCTACAGTGAAGTATGGTGGTGGCAGCATTATGCTGTGTAAGTATTTTTCAGAGACTGGGACAGGGAGACTGGTCAGAGTTGAGGGAAAATTTAATGGAGCAAAGTACAGAGGTATTATTTATCTTTTCGACCCAAGACTGGGCTGAAAGTTCACCTTTCAACAAGACAATAACCTCAGGCACACAGACTTAGGGAAAACTCGGAATGTCCTTGAGTGGCCCAGCTTGAACCCAATCGAACATCCCCAGAGAAACCTGAAAATTGCTGTCCACCAAACATCCCCATTCAGAGAAGAATGGCAGAAAATTACCAAATCCTGGTGTGCAAACCTTGTGGCATCATACCCAAGATGCCAAAGGTGCTTCAACTCAGTACTGAGTAAAAGGTGTCAATGTCAATGCAAAATTTGAGGTTTTGATTTTCAAAAAATTAGCAAACATTTCGAACATTGTGTTTTCACTTTCTTATCATGGGGTATTGAGTGCAGCATGATGGGAAAAAAATTTACATTTTTAATTTTTTAGCACAAGGCTGCAACATTATAAAATGCGAAAAAGTAAAAAGGTCTGAAAAATTTCCTCATGCACTGTATGTTAATATGCCCTGCTTTTCATTTTCATGAGACAACCATTGGTGGAGGAAATGGGGGCATGAATACCATTGGTAATTTTAGCCAGCATTATTAGAAAATTATAGTGTCCTACTTGATTATAGGAAGATAGTGGTGTTTATCAATTAAACCTCATCATAATAGTAATATGTAACTAGCCTATTACTATTTTGACTAGGAATTGGCAATGTTCTTTTCCTTGCCTAACTCCACTAATTTGGCATGAAAAGCAGAGGAGGGCCCATTATTTTCTGAAAAAAAAAACTGGTGGGTGACAGTCATAGGTGAATTAGATGACTTTTGAAAAATACCAAAGTAATAAACAAAGCTTTTGTCACATCTAGAGCATATGAGATGAAAGAATTATTTTGGAGTGTTGCCAGTTGGCAGTAAACGTGCAGAAGGATAGCAGTTACTAATTGCTATTGTATACAATGAAAATTGATTCTGCAAACACAGAGGTGCTCTGGGACATGGCCAGATAAGTGTCTGCAGAGGATAAAAATTAATTGGAGCACGCTTTATGTTTTTTTTTAATGGAATGCCATAAACAGGGCATTTCCCATAAAACTCACAAGCTCACCATGTAATCCGGACCTTTCCTTCAAGCCCTCAAACTATTAAAAATGGGGCATTTGGAAATGAAGAATTGAGCACTTTTCTGCCAGGTGTGGAAATCATTGCAACAGTGCACTGTCTGCTTAAAGGGACTGTCAGCAGTTTTGGCTATGCTAAACTTCTGACTGCACTAGATAGGGTCTGAGATGAGCAGGACAAACATACCTTTGGTGGAGCTTTTATGGTCAGGAGTAGTGAGGATATGGACGCTTATTCTGGTAGATTCTGCTCCAACAAGTGTCTTGGAGGTGGAGCTTTACTGTAAAGTTCTCTCTGCACTGACCTTCTTCACAGCTCAGCCCCTACAGTGACAGCTGTAGCAGACTCCTGGTTAGATGCTACAGTTGTAACAACAGAGGGAAGGGGTTGTGAAGAAGCTCAATGCAGAAGGCACTTCACAGTGAAGTCCCCCCCTGAGCATTTGCTGGAGCAGAATCTGGCAAAATAAAACGTCATATTTAAATTAGTTCTTATAATAAAAGCTCCATAAAAGATGTTTGTCCTGCTCTCTCCAGTCCCTGCCTTGTGCTGTAATAGTGGAATTGGAAAAAAACACAATTCTGTCAGTTTTATGGGTTTTGTTTTTAAAGCATTCCATATGCAGTAAGACTGGCCTACTATCTTCATTCTCTGGGTCAGTACAATTACAGCGATACCACATTTATATAGTTTTTCTTGAGTTTTAAAACTGAAAAAAATATCATTTTTTATTTTCATTGTTCTTTTCTGACCCCCATAACTTTTTTATAGTAATGTCTATGAAGCTATGTGAGGACTAGTTTTTCTGGAGCAATCTGTAGTTTTTATTAATAACATTCTGGAGTGTGCATAACTTTAAAATCACTTCTCATTCAAGTTTTTGGTAGGTGAAGTGACAAAAAATGGCTAATCAGCAAATTTTTTTTCTGTAACAGAGTTTATCACACAAGATAAATACAATTTAGCCAACTAAGAGAGGCCATAGGCCTAACTAAGTGGGAAAATAAAAATACAGCCACAAAATGGGATATTTTTAAAAGCATCCTAATATCTAAATGTGAGAGGTACATACCTTATGGGAATAAAAGGTTAAGAAACAAGAAAAAAACAATGTGGATAAATAGAACTGTAAAGAAAGCAATAAATGACAAAAAGAAAGCATTTAAATCACTAAAACAGGAGGGTGACTAGGAAGCATTGAAAAACTATAAGGAAAAAAATAGAATATGTAAAAGACAAATAAAAACAGACAAACTAGAGACCGAGAGATTAATCACCAAAGAGAGTAAAACTATCCCTAAAATGTTCTTCAATTATATAAATGGTAAAAAGTATAAACCTGAAGGTGTCGGCCCCTTATAGAGTAATGAGCGGGGAGTTGCAGAGAGCGATGAGGAGAAAGCAAAGCTATTAAATATTTTTTTCTCCACTGTATTCACTGAGGAAATAAACTGTCAGGTGAAATGCAGAATATAAAAGTAAATTCCCCATTAAAAGTGCTCTGTCTGACCCAGGAAGAAGTACAGCGACATCTTAAAAAGATTAAAATAGACATATCGCCTGGACCGGATGGCATACACCCCGTATTCTAAGAGAATTAAGTAATGTCATAGCCAGACCTTTATTTTTGATATTTAAGGACTCTATATGGACAGGGAGTGTTCCACAGGATTGGCGCATAGCAAATGTGGTGCCAATATTCAAAAAGGGTCCAAAAACAGAGCCCGGTAAGTTTAACATCTGTTGTGGGTAAACTGTTTGAAAGTTTTCTAAGAGATGCTACTGTATCTTGGAGTACCTCAATGAAAATAAGCAAATAACTCCGTATCAGCATGGCTTCATGAGGGATCGGTCATGTCAAACCAGTTTAATCAGTTTCTATGAGGATGTACAGTCATGGCCAAAAGTTTTGAGAATGATACAAATATTAATTTTTACAAAGTCTTCAGTTTTTATAATGGCAATTTGCATATACTCCAGAATGTTATAAAGAGTGATCAGCTTAACAGCAATTACTTGCAAAGTCAATATTTGCCTAGAAAATGAACTTTATCCCCCAAAACACATTTCAACATCATTGCAGTCCTGCATTAAAAGGACCAGCTAACATCGTTTCAGTGATTGCTCCATTAACACAGGTGTGCGTGTTGATGAGGACAGGGCTGGAGATCAATCTGTCATGATTAAGTAAGAATGACACCACTGGACACTTTAAAAGGAGGCTGGTGCTTGGCATCATTGTTTCTCTTCTGTTAACCATGGTTATCTCTAATGAAACACGTGCAGTCATCATTGCACTGCACAAAAATGTCCTAACAGGGAAGAGTATCGCAGCTAGAAAGATTGCACCTCAGTCAACAATCTATCGCATCATCAAGAACTTCAAAGAGAGAGGTTCCATTGTTGCCAAAAAGGCTCCAGGGCACCCAAGAAAGACCAGCAAGCGCCAGGACCGTCTCTTAAAAGTGTTTCAGCTGTGGGATCGAGCTACCAGCAGTGCAGAGCTTGCTCAGGAATGGCAGCAGGCAGGTGTGAGTGCATCTGCATGCACTGTGAGGCGGAGACTCTTGGAGCAAGGCCTGGTCTCAAGGAGGGCAGCAAAGAAGCCACTTCTCTCCAGGGACAGACTGATATTCTGCAAAAGGTACAGGGAGTGGACTGCTGAGGACTGGGGTAAAGTCATTTTCTCTGAGGAATCCCCTTTTCGATTGTTTGGGACATCTGGAAAACAGCTTATTCGGAGAAGACGAGGTGAGCGCTACCACCAGTCTTGTCTCATGCCAACTGTAAAGCATCCTGAAACCATTTATGTGTGGGGTTGCTTCTCAGCCAAGGGAATCGGCTCTCTCACAGTCTTGCCTAAAAACACAGCCATGAATAAAGAATGGTACCAGAATGTCCTCCGAGAGCAACTTCTCCCAACCGTCCAAGAGCAGTTTGGCGATCAACAATGCCTTTTCCAGCATGATGGAGCACCTTGCCATAAAGCAAAGGTGATAACTAAATGGCTCAGGGAACAAAACATAGAGATTTTGGGTCCATGGCCTGGAAACTCCCCAGATCTTAATCCCATTGAGAACTTGTGGTCAATCATCAAGAGACGGGTGGACAAACAAAAACCTACAAATTCTGACAAAATGCAAGCATTGATTGTGCAAGAATGGACTGCTATCAGTCAGGATTTGGTCCAGAAGTTGATTGAGAGCATGCCAGGGAGAATTGCAGAGGTCCTGAAGAAGAAGGGTCAACACTGCAAATATTGACTTGCTGCATTAACTCATTCTAACTGTCAATATAAGCTTTTGTTACTCATAATATGATTGCAATTATATTTCTGTATGTGATAAAAACATCTGCCAAACACACATAAAAACCAGAGGGCAGCAGATCATGTGAAAATATAATATTTGTGTCATTCTCAAAACTTTTGGCCATGACTGTAAGTTCTAGACTTGACCGCGGCGAATCAATGGATGTCGTATATCTGGACTTCTCCAAAGCATTTGACACTGTACCGCATAAAAGTTTAGTATATAAAATGAGAATGCTTGGCCTCGGAGAAAATGTCTGTATGTGGGTAAGTAACTGGCTCAGTGATAGAAAACAGAGGGTGGTTATTAACGGGACATACTCAGATTGGGTCACTGTCACTAGTGGGGTACCACAGGAGTCAGTATTGGGCCCTATTCTCTTCAATATATTTATTCATGATCTGGTAGAAGGCTTGCACAGTAAAATATCAATTTTTGCAGATGACACTAAACTGTGTAAAGTAATTAACACAGAAGAGGACAGTACACTGCTACAGATGGATCTGGATAGATTGGAGGCTTGGGCAGAGAAGTGGCAGATGAGGTTTAACACTGACAAATGTAAGGTTATGCACATGGGAAGGAATAATGCAAGTCACCAGTACATACTAAATGGTAAAGCATTGGGTAACTCTGACATGGAAAAGGACCTAGGAATTTTAGTAAACAGCAAACTAAGCTGCAGAAACCAGTATCAGACAGCTGCTGCCAAGGCCAATAAGATAATGGGTTGCATCAAAAGGGGCATAGATGCCCGTGACAAGAACATAGTCCTGCCACTTTACAAATCACTAGTCAGACCACACATGGAGTACTATGTGCAGTTCTGGGCTCCTATGAACAAGGCAGACATAGCAGAGCTGGAGAGAGTTCAGAGGAGGGCAACTAAAGTAATAACTGGAATGGGTGGACTACAGTACCCAGAAAGATGATCAAAATTAGGGTTATTCACTTTAGAAAAAAGACAACTGAGGGGAGATCTAATAACTATGTATAAATATATCAGGGGTCAGTACAGAGATCTCTCCCATAATCTATTTATCCTCAGGACTGTTACTGTGACTAGGGGCCATCCTCTGCGTCTGGAGGAAAGAAGGTTTGTACACAATCATAGAAGAGGATTCTTTACGGTATGAGCAGTAAGACTATGGAACTCTCTGCCTGTGGAGGTGGTGATGGTAAGTTTACTAAAAGAGTTCAAGAGGGGCCTGGATGTATTTCTGGAGGGTAACAATATTACAGGTTATAGTTACTAGAGAGGGGTCGTTGATCCAGGGAGTAATTCTGATTGCCTGATTGGAGTCGGGAAGGAATTTTTCCCCTAAAGTGGGAATCTCACAGGGGTTTTTTGCCTTCCTCTGGATCAACTTGTAGGATAACAGGCCGAACTGGATGGACAGATGTCTTTTTTTTGGCCTTATGTTACTATGTTACATTGATATTTTGGGCTGTGGCAAAGGCTATTACTTTTTTTTTATTTTTTTTCTAATTATGGGAAAATGGGGGCAATTTTTATATATATACTTTTTTTTATTCCATTTTTTTAATTGCCCTAGATGGCTATAATGAGCAACCACAACTATTGGATTGCTTCTCCAATACATTGCAATGGATTGCCACTGCAATGCATTGAAAATGTGCTATGTTCGCTATAGCTATAAACGTCTTGGTTTCTGTGCAGAGATCAAAGCCACTGATGCTGCCCAGATGCTGTGGTAACAATTGACATTGGCATCTGAGGGGTTAAATGTCAGCGTTAACGCCGATTGCAGACATTAGCCCCGTGTCTCTGCTGTTTAAAACAGCAGGAACCTGGCCGGAGGTCCGGAAAGGGTTAATTTGCCCTAATGAACAAAAACAAATCTACAAAAGAATACAATAATAATTGTCATATAAATAAATATATCAAGAAGCCTCTAAGTTTTGAGGAGCTTCTATACTATGGCTGATGGTGAAACCAGATTTCTTGAGTTAGATCACTATGTATTATAATGTTAAATAACTTGACTACCAATGATTTTATCTCTTTTTATAGAGATAGATTATTTAATTTTCCAAAGAACCTTTGAAAAACGAGTCCCCGATTCTGATTGGTTGCTATGCTCCACTTTTCTTTTGCACTAGTTTTTAAAAGTCTCCTCCAATGTATATTGGAAAGTTGAAAAAGGTTTTATTTTACATTTCACAACCAAAGTAATGCATGCCATTAAGAAATAATCTAGGAAACATTTTGCATTTGTGTCTTTCATGTTTGGTACATGTAGTGAAGGGAATCACAGGCCACATGCACCCCTGAGGCCCATGTGAGAAATAGCAAGGTCTATGGAAAAGGACAGATAGGTTTTCACTCTACTAATAATTTTGGTTTGGTTCTTTTAAACTCCAAAATGGATGACTGGTAGAAACACGATCACAGGTGTACAAACAGGATTTACTTGTGACTGTTTTGGATCTCTGGCTATTACTGACAGCTAGGCATCCTGCCTTCAGCTGCATAACTATTTGCACAGCTGGAATTCTTATCTGCCATAAAACAATGGTGGAAAATGATAAACCCCTCACTGACCACCATAAAAAAAGGGGTCAGGCGAATATTACAGGAAAGTTGCATCTTGCTAAAAGTTTCCTATTCTTGCCTCCACTGTTAATAATTTGTACACAAATATTGTGGATATCAAAGCTAATGCTGACCATACACAGTATACTTTTGTTGGCCAAACCCGCCAAGAACAGTGAGTTTGGGAAATGTTTGTGCGGAGCTCCCAATTCTCATCTGTCAAGGGAGACCAGGATTGGGAGAAATGAATATTTTTGCCCGATCATTTTGTTCTCCTGGGAGATAAGCCGCTGACAGAACTTTTTGGCAGCAGCTTTTTCCACTGTCCTCATACACATTTGGGCAAGCCAAACGTGTATGAGGAAGCCTTGAGGGAGAGATAACAATCGTTCAGCCGACAATTATTGAATGTGTTTGGGCAGCTGAGGTTAACAACAGCAAATGCTAAAGAAGAAGAAATTTTAGACACTAAAAAAGCCACTGAGAGCAGGAAAACTCTGTGACTTTCATTTGAAAAGAACCTGTCACCATGGAATTATTACACTGTACACTGTATACTATTACAGTGCAATCTGCAAGCACCCTGTTATAGAGCAGGAGGAGCTGAGCAGACTGATATATAACTTAGTGAAACGATTTAGTAAAATTGTAATTTATACATTTATATCTCTGCTTTTTCTGACTTCACTTGTACATGGGGGCCATTTTATTAGTGCTAGCATTCCCTGTGTAAGTGTGTATTCAGAGATATGGAGCTGCCAGTCACCAATAGCTGTACATGGGGGTAGTCTTAAGTACAGAAAGAGCAGAGGTTTAAATGTATAAATTACAAGTTCTCCTGAATCTTTTCCCGCAAAACTATACATCAATCTGCTCAGTTCTTCCAGCTCTATCACATGCACTGCGTTTCAAGGTAACAGGTTTTCTTTAAAGGGTTCAAATATGACACCTTAGATTGTTATACCCTGTTTCTATGTTAGTATATGTTTTATTTTTGGTACAGTGCTATTATTGGTACTTTTTATTTCAATAATAAAACCCAATAGAAACCAATGGAAGTAAATAGTTAATATAAGCGTGTTGCAAGGAAAATAAAGCTACAAGTTACTGAAATGTTACAGTGTGAACTAATATACAGGGTGGGCCATTTATATGGATACACCTAAATAAAATGGGAATGGTTGGTGATATTAACTTCCTGTTTGTGGCACATTAGTATATGAGGGGGAACTTTTCAAGATGGGTGGTGACCATGGCGGCCATTTTAAAGTCGGACATTTTGGATCCAACTTTACTTTTTTCAATGGGAAGAGGGTCATGTGACACATCAAACTCTTTGAGAATTTCCCAAGAAAAACAATGGTGTGCTTGGTTTTAACGTAACTTTATTCTTTCATGAGTTATTTACAAGTTTCTGGCCACTTATAAAATGTGTTCAAAGTGCTGCCCATTGTGTTGGATTGTCAATGCAACCCTCTTCTCCCACTCTTCACACACTGATAGCAACACCGCAGAAGAAATGCTAGCGCAGGCTTCCAGTATCCATAGTTTCAGGTGCTGCACATCTCGTATCTTCACAGCATAGACAATTGCATTCAGATGACCCCAAAGATAAAAGTCTAAGGGGGTCAGATTGGGAGACCTTAGCATTCAACTGGCCCACGACGACCAATCCACTTTCCAGGAAACTGTTCATCTAGGAATGCTCGGACCTGCCACCCATAATGTGGTGGTGCACCATCTTGCTGGAAAAACTCAGGGAACGTGTCAGCTTCAGTGCATAAAGAGGGAAACACATCATCATGTAGCAGTTGAATGGCCCCCAAGGTCTCCCGATCTGACCCCCTTAGACTTTTATCTTTGGGGTCATCTGAAGGCAATTGTCTATGCTGTGAACATACGAGATGTGCAGCACCTGAAACTACGGATACTGGAAGCCTGTGCTAGCATTTCTTCTGCAGTGTTGCTATCAGTGTGTGAAGAGTGGGAGAAGAGGGTTGCATTGACAATCCAACACTATGGGCAGCACTTTGAACACATTTTACAAGTGGTCAGAAACTTGTCAATAACTCATGAAAGAATAAAGTTACATTAAAACCAAGCACACCATTGTTTTTCTTGTGAAATTCTCAATAAGTTTGATGTGTCACATGACCCTCTTCCCATTGAAAAAAGTAAAGTTGGATCCAAAATGGCCGACTTCAAAATGGTCACCATGGTCACCACCCATCTTGAAAAGTTTCCCCCCTCCCATATACTAATGTGCCACAAACAGGAAGTTAATATCACCAACCATTCCCATTTTATTTAGGTGTATCCATATAAATGTCCCACCCTGTACAATACATTCCACATTATATAAAGGAATATGATGCATTTTTCCTCGATATCTACACGTAACTGTCTAGAAGATTTTTTACACAAAGACAAGAACAATGGGGGACATCGTCCCTCCTGCACTGGCGGTTCATCCGCCTACGTTATGTAGACGCGTTGCATTGATAGTGTAGATTTACACCATTTTCTATTTCTAAAACAGGTGCAGAAAATGATAAATGAGATGGGCCTGCTGGCCCACCCTTTTCCCCGTCCATGCCATGCCCCCTTTAACCTTTGCGCCGCAATCTGTGACAGATATCCGCCAAAAAAGTGGCATATATCTGTTTGTAAATTCCCCCCATAGATGTTATACATATACATATGATCTGTTTGCAATTTACACAATAACCTCCAGTGCTACAAACCAATGCTACAATTTCCCTCAAAAACCATCCCAATACCACTCAGATGCCAGTCACCTCCCTGGCCAAACCTTATATCAACCTTCCAAGCCCTCCAGCAAACACGTTCCTGCAACCTTTACCTGGCCTGGCCTAAAGCAACAACCCCTGCACTGTCCCCATCCCTGAACATACCAGTTACACTATACAACCCCCACCCCCAAAACCTTTTCTTCCCTCGGATAGAAACCAATGCAGAGTAACTTATTCAAAAATGATCTTCTGACTTTACCATTTCTTACGCAGTTGCAGCTATTTTCCTGGCGTTTTGAGGATGTATGGAACCGTTTTAGTAATCACAGTAATGTCTTTGTGAGGCACGTTTTTCATCTACATTATGCTGATAGATATAATAGGAATACATAGATGCCAGAATTATTCCATTAGCCCATTTTCAATTTTCATTTCCCAATATCGGATTAGGCTACACCTTTTATGTTTATGTTTTACTTCATGTCTCCCAGTGTCAGACTAATTCCTCCTGTGACCAGAATCTGTTTTTCTTTCTGCGGATTAGACATGATTGTCCATTTATTCTTTATTTTTCATAAATTGACAAAATGACTTTCTTTCATTATCATAAGAAGACAAGAGAGTTATCTATTTCATTGTCCGGACAAAAATAAAATATTTCTCATTATTTCTGAGCACAAACATATGTACAAAGAAGTTAAAATAAAATAAAACGCATTGCTTTGGTACAATGCTGCATAATCACAGTTTCTCTTGTCTCTCTCTATTTCATTAAAGGGACTGTCTCATCAGAGACAACCCCTTTTGAAATGTGAATGCTGATTTTGCTGCAGCAGGGGAAATGTAGTATTGTATAACAGCCATTTAGATGAATGGATGGATGCCTGTGTAATAAAGGAGCGACTCAGGTCGACCACAATTGGAGCCATTCTGGTTCATAAAGAGGAATATCCAATGATAAATATTGATAAAAATTATATTGATAAAAATTATATTGGTATCAAATAAGTGCCCTTTATGAGACAAAATTGCACTTTTTTGTTGTTTTTTTATCTCCACATTTTATCATAATTTTTATTTTATTTTTTATAGACATAGCAATATGAGGACATGCTTTCTGCAACACCACTTGTATTTTTAATGGCACCACTTTGGGGTACACATAATGCATTCGTTTTTTGAGGGTGGTGGTAGAAGAAAACAGTGGCAATTTCATCATTGTCATTTGGGTTTCGTTTTTTTATGACGTTCATCAAGAGGTATAATTTATTCCATGAATGTTTAAATGCTACATTTTTAGGTTTTAATAGTTTTTTTTGTTACATTTACCCAATAGGAACACTTTTTTTTTAGAAAACAAATTTGTTTTTGTGACTCAGCACTCAGAGATCCATGATATTTTTATTTTTCTGTCCACAGTGCTATATAAGGCTTGTTTTTTGCACCAGTACATTAGATATTTTTGATCATTTATTATTCAATTTTTTTGTGTTGCAGGATGAACAAAAAACAGCAATTTTGTCTTTTTTTTTTTTGCAGAAAAGCTAATGGCCCACATTGTCTAAAAGTAAGACAGTGTAAACTTAAACTAGACAGTCTGTACCTGCACCAGATGTATCACAGTGGATGATAAATCTGGAGCACCTATAGACTGTCTACTCTAGTTTACTCCAAAAATGCGTCAAAATATTGGCATATTTTTTGACGCACAGGACCCCTTTCCTGTGAAGCTTTGCCCCCTTTTCACTAAGCCAGGTCCCTTGATAGATGAGTCACAAAAAGTCTCTGAAAGTTTCTAAAACAGCGAACCCCTTAATAAACACCAATATGCCTTTTTAGGGAAGTCACCTTAGGCTGGCCCAGTTTTGGCAGCCCAGTCTAAGTGCTGCATGTGTCTCCCGTGTAGTGGAGAGACATTGCTCAGCTCTAACATGAGAGCTGTACGCCTGCTCTAACAGACTGGTCCGGCAGAAGCGCCGATCTGGGCTATTTAACCCCTTAGTTGCCAGTGCCAAAAGAGACCGCAACATCTAATCTGCAAACAGAGGGAGCAAACTCTCAGCGCCATCCGCAAATGACATCGTGGGTTGCTGATGTCTTGGCATGGCAGGCCACACCTCTCTGGCACAGCCTGAAAAAAAAGTTTTATTAAATTAAAAAAAGGAGATTTTCAATGGAAAAGCTACAAAAATAAAATGTCCTTGACATATTTAGTATTGCTGCATCTGTAACGATCCTTACTACAGAATTATCATGTAATTTATCCCGTATCATGAATGCTGTAAAAAAATTGTCAGAATTAAAAAACAAAACAAAATAAAAAGTGATCAAAAAGTGTTATGTACCCCAAAATGATTCCAAGTGGTCCTGCAAAAATCAAGCCTTCACATGCATAGAAAGAAAAATAAAAAAAGTTATAGGTTATGTCATGTGGCAATGCAAAATTTTTGCAACATTTTCTTCTATTACCATTTTATTGTGCAAAAGTAGTAAAATGTAAAAAAACTAGATATATTTGATATAGTTGTAATTGTAGTTACCCAGAGAGTAAAGTTATCATGTTTCTTAAAAAAATGAATGTTGCAGAATTTATAACGTAAAAACTCATTGGCTGGCAGTATTGCTGTTTTTTCCCATTCCCCCAGAAAAAGTTAATGGAAGTTAATCAGTAAGATATGTGAACCCCAAACTAGTGCCCTTAAAAACTACAACTTGTCCCGGAACACACACGCTTTCATATGGCTACATTGATGAAAAATTAGAAAGTTATAGCTTTTGGAATATGACAATGGAAAAATAATAAGTCAGTTTGGTCACCGAGGCCCAAAACAGGCTGGTCACTAAAGGCGGGTTCACATTGGTGTTACGGAATTCCATTACAGGTTCCGTTATAACAGAGTTATAATAGAATATTACAGAATTTTAGGGCGGAATGCAAAATGGAAGAGGCATTCTGTTTTGCTCCATCCTAATACCTGTTTATGGAGACACATAATGGTTCTGTTAGGTTCCGTTTTAAATGACGGAACCAAATGGAACCGTTTAATAGAGCTGTCATATTGTTATACCCATTTTACATCTACTATTATGACAAGGATTATCCCTCAGATAACATCTTCCCCTCACAGGAGCAGTAAACTGACAACTATATAATTTGTGTTAAAAGTAACAGAAGGACAATATTTTGTATTTAATTTTCAATGGAATATAACTGCCAAAATTAAGAAGGAAAAGCCAAAAACTTGCTTTATAATATGAATATAATGGGGGAAGAGATATAAACATATGCAGTGACTAATATGTAGTGATTGATATATCTTCTCCACTGAGTTTTTAAAAAAATACTCCTTTCTAATAGAAGTTTTTATCTCCTTCCTGTCATTTTTCACCTTCCTGACAGAGCCTATTTATGTAAATCTGACATGTCACTTAATGTGGTAACAACTTTGGAATGCTTTAACTTATCCAATGGATTCTGAGAATATTTTTAGTAACACATCGTACTTCATGTTAGTGGTAAATTTTGGTAAATATGTTTTACCTTTATTTACAGAAAATTGGGAAAAAATTATACATTTTCTAAATTTGAATTTCTATGATTTAAAGACAGATAGTAACAGATTAATAATTAACATTCACCATATGTCTACTTTATATTGGTATTATTTTGTGAATGTCATTTTATGTTTTCGGAACATTAGAAGGCTTAGTATTTTAGAAGCAATTTTTCAAATTTAAGAAAGTTTCCAAAACCAACTTCTGTCACTTTGAGATGCTTATGTAATAGAAACCACCTATAAATGAACTATTTCAGAAACTACACCCCTGCCATTTTTTATTGAAAAAAAGTTTTGCGCCACCATTTTCTCAAAGCCCTATTTTTTTTACTTTCTGGGCAATGGTCTTATTTGAGGGCTTGTTTTGATGAGGTGATGTTGCCATTGCTACTATTTTGGGGTATATATGACTTTTTGATCGCTTGATATTATGACATTTGTTTAATGAAATTTTTTTTGTAGCATTCACCTGATATATCATGTGATATTTTCATAGAGCATGTCTTACAGATGCCTAATTTGTCTTTTTTTATTTTTACAAAATAAAAGCATTTTTTTATTGGTCCCATTTTAGGATACATAGTACTTTTTGATCGCTTGATACAGCACTTTTTGTGAGGCAAAGTGATAAAAAAAAGCTATTTTTTGGCCCACTATAGGTCAGCTTTTGAGGGTCTGATCCTTGTTTCAATGCAGTACAAAACTGTGTTGTGTTGTACTGCACTGAAACTATCAGTACACTGACAGTTGCCTATGAGACTAAGACTGGGGGCTGGACCTCATAGGCTTCTGTATATGGCAGGCCTGGAGGCCTTTGTAAGACTTTTTGACACCATGTCAATCATCGGCACCACAGCATCGTATCGTGGGGAGCCAATTGAGTTATAGAGGGAGCTCCCTCCCTTTGTATACCCCTTAGATGCAGCAGTCAGCATTGACCGTGGAATATAAGGGGTTAATCCTTCAGCATCTGCGTTTTCATTGATGCTGATAGATACATCGGTGGATGACGGTCAGAAATGGCCAGGCCCCTATACTGATCAAGCAAGCACAGCTCTTGTGCCCGCCTGATCAGTGTACCATACATGTATGGCAGATTGCAGGAAGTCACTTCCCGCTGTTCCGTAATTTTACTTATCCAGTCAAAAATACTTATGATAAATTCTATCAGCATCTCACTGTCTTATATTTCCACAATTTTTAATAAATATGATCTGATCCAGACTAAACTTTTGATTGTATTTCCATCTCTAAAGAAGTCTGCATCCAAATGAAATGAATTGTATCTGACAAAATACTTGTTATAATATGATCTGTAAAGCCTCATAATCACCATACACTATGTATATGCTCAATGTACAGTATTTACTTTTAGAAATCTGCTCCAAAATTCAACCAACATTTTATTTGAATTAGATTAAAAAAAATCTTCAAATTATCTTCAGGTTATATTCCATCACATCATGTAATAAAATCTAATTCACAATCCAGGTACAGGTGATACGCAGCCTGGAATTCGGTCATGACCAAGAGGAGCACTGTTAAAAATTCAGTTTCCTATCTGAAATCTGTTTGCTAGCATGATGCTACCAAAATAGGTTATTATTGTAATACTTGGTTTTCATATTTGTATATATATAATTTAAAGGGGCTGTCCAGGATTTGAAAAACCACACCACAGCCGTCCGGAGGTGATGTGTGGTATCGTAACTCAGCTCCATTGACTACAATGGAGTGGAGCTGCATTAAACAACATAACCTATGAACAGGTAATGAGCTGGTTTTGGAAGAAAGCTGCTAGGTTTTTTTCAATCTTATAAAATCAAATAGCAAGTTAATAAGACAATGAAACAACAATGATCCTACATACTGAACATCCATAATATGCCCCTCACGCATTTCTGTGAAAGGAGAGCAAACAGAATAAACTCTTAGGGTACGTAACTGAGACATGCCTGAACTATTCTTTTTTCATTTTTATGAGGGATAAATAACATAATAACAAAACAGGTTGAACTGTAAATCCAATTATTTTAACTTGTTACAGTTTTTTATATGATATATGCAAATTTGTAATATTTGTCCTCTATTTTTTAGATTAAAAAAGTAATATTTTGTTACATTTTTAAGTCTTATATATTTAAGACTTAAAGGGGTTCTGTAGTTCTTTAAAACTGATGATCTATCCTCAGGATAGATCATCAGCATCTGATCGGCAGCGGTCTGACACCAGGGACCCCCGCCGATCAGCTGTTTGAGAAGGCAGTTGCGCTGCAGGAGCGCTGCGGCCTTCTCTGTGTTTACCGCAGACCAGTGACTTCACGACTAGTATCACTGGCCTGGGAGGAGCTAAGCTCCATTCAAGTGAACAGAGCTTAGCCCCGTCCTGGCCAGTGAAACTAGTCGTGACGTCACTGGTCTGCGGTAAACACAGAGAAGGCCGCAGCGCTCCTGCAGCGCCGCTGCCTTCTCAAACAGCTGATCGGCGGGGGTCCCGGGTGTCGGACCGCCGCCGATCAGAGGCTGATGATCTATCCAGAGGATAGATCATCAGTTTTACAGAACTGCAGAACCCCTTTAACATGCAAATACTCCATCACTTGTACAATACACTGCAGTACTTCAGCATTGCATCGTACTGTGAATTTACAGTTATTCTATTAAAGGGGTTATCCCATGATTAATGTAAAAAATGAAAATAAGACATCATATAGAACAGTGTGATGGTGAACCTATTAGAGCCCGAGTGCCCAAACTGCAACCCAAAACCAACTTATTTATAGCAATTTACCCAGAATACTACAGTCCAGTATAGTATATCTTCCATGCACTTTATCATTTAGCTGTAATATCCTGCTTTACATTCAGTGCACTGCCTGTGCTGTTCATAGTGCGCCCTGTGCTGATGAATGGCAGGAAAAGTTAAGGGCATATTGGTACACTATAGACATTTTCCAGGGTGCAGGTGCGCACAGAGAGGGCTCTGAGTGCCTCCTCTGGAACCCGTGTCACAGGTTCGCCAACACTGATATAGAACATGTCAATTTTTTTCTTACAAAGCTAGGACCAGCCCTGTACCTTATATAAATCCAGAGATTTCCCCATTCATTTCTCCAATCCTGTGCTAGATTTATATCAAACTGTCAGCTCAAGGGGAGTGTACTTTCTGCTTCAGTTCAGGGGGCATGTCCTTTCTGCTGCAGTTCTCTCCCTATCACAGCTCAGAAGGCAGTTGAAGGATGAAACTGAGCATGTGTGGCCTTCTCAGTGACCCAGACAAAGTAATAAGAAAAAAAAAACAGATGGTGGTGCAATACAGATACATTTTACTAAATAACTCAGTGGTAAGGATGCGTGAACTTTTGGCTCTACTGGTCTGTGATTTGGTCCGAATTTTTGAAAAAATTCTAACCCACACAAAACCAAAATTTTTGGTGGTTTGTTTTGGGTAGTATACTAGTCTCTCTCTCTTCCTCTATAGTTGATCTAAAATGATAAATTAAAATTGCTAAAGGTGTTGTCTGTTTTTTGCTATACTGATGATGTATCCTCAAGTGAGTAAGAAGGAGCCATCCAATTGAAGTGAGGCAGCAGGAGTTATAATTATTCCTATTTGATGCACAGTAAGGAGAACACAACAGCAATGTGAGAGCTGCATTATTTTCCCACAGTGGATTGTCAGAGATGCCTTCCTGCCATTTAAACATGTGTATGTAGCAGAGCTAGGAAAATAGCTAAGCCAGCCTCACATCTATAACTAGTTCATTCAGTACAAAAGCCCTTTATCAGAGCAAAGCAGATGAGAACAGCTTTTCTAGTTGCAAGGCCTTAAGAGAAACCTCTGGGTGGGTACTATTTCTATTATGGAGACTGGTTGATATACGTGATGACTATTGTAGGCTAGACAATGCTCCTCTTGATTTCTGGAAAAATTATGTGCAGATTATCATGTCTAACATATGTTGGCATCAGATAGGTTTAGGAAAGTTAATTTGAATATGTTTTCAAGAAAACCATAGGGGCATCAACTGGTGTACAATACTGTGAACTACTCAGCATACTAGCGGCTCTCCATAATGAGAAAGACCATTTAGACAACTCATATATATTGTTCAGGAATACATGATCTTGAAAAATGAAAGCAGCACTTAAAAGCAACAAAGATATGCTTTTTCTCCCGGACCATTTTTTTTAAAAATAAATTTGACTAATTGTGCTTAAACTTTGTATTTGTCAGAGGAAGTTTAACAAGACCACTATAAAAATACTTCTGCTAGTACATGGAATACTTACTTAGAGCTCCTTTGGAAAATGAAAGGTGGAATCTGATTGGTGGCTATGGGCAATTAAGCCAGTTCTACTTTACACCAGTTTTAATAAATCTCTCCTATTTCATTAAGACTTGACACCCAGTACTGTATACAGTATGTATACAGTATGTCCAACAGAGTATCTTTCGAGGACTAGATGGAAGTATACAAATTTAAGGGGCTGCCTCTGCACCTCGTATAGCTATGCTGCTGAAGCCAACTACCCAAGCTCAACAGCTATTTCCTAAGGCACCTAGTTAATGTCTTCTTACCTTCTTTTTGTACCAAATTTTACAGCACCATAGTAGATGACAACGACTCTAGTCTCGCAATCTGCTGGCCAACAAGCAAGTTAGAATATCAGACCTTGGAGAATGGAGCTCTTATGGCTTCAGTAGTGGAGACCTCTTGGTGGATTAGTGATAACTGCTTGTTGAAATGCAGTACTCATTTTTACTAAGATTCAATAGTTGTAGGGACATTTCCCATTTTACTAAAAATGTAATAAATATACGGAAACCTTGTCTTGAATGACTAGTCTCTTTGTATGGACATTTCCCACTTTGCTAAAAATGTAATAAATATACAGAAAACTTGTCTTGAATGACTGGTCTCTTTGACATGTAGCAGGCTCTAAGCCTGTTGTATTAAGCTATAGACATCACAATGACAACCAGATTCCAAAAATGTGATATCTGTAAGGTGTTCTACCAATCTGTGATGTTAACATGACAATGGATTTACAAAAATATTTTCAAAAATGTAAAAAAAAAAATCTAATTATCACACTGCTTCAAAGCCCTCTGTATAATTTGATATCACTTGCATGGATGACATATATTTATACACAATATATTGACATATCTTATAGGATGTATATTATGTCAATCTATTCATATGCATTTTTTCGCCCATCACTGACCTATTACACACATGTATATCATCTCTGAGGCTACTTTAAAATATAACTGGATTGGTATGGAAGACACTGGATAAACAATAGATTTGGCATTGCTATACAAAAGGCCATTAGATTAATAAACTACTTTGTAAATGTATTTGTACAAGAACAGTCATGGAATATTATACTTTATTATATTTCTAATTGGTCTCATGTAATCACACAAATGAAATATTAAAAAAGTAGAGATAGATAGATAGATAGATAGATAGATAGATACTGTAAGATAGATAGATAGATAGATAGATAGATAGATAGATAGATAGATATATTTGTGATGGATATTTGGGCATAAGAGTGGGGGCAAATTAGCATGAAGTATACTTTTTGTTCATTTCTAAAATTCCCTGACAAGTAACATTTTGAAAATATAAATGTAGCTAATTAGATTTACAGTAAATGTTATTAATCTAATTAGCTCTATTTAATTAGCCCTAATTTTCCTTGTCATGAAACTTCATAAGCACAAAAAAATATTCCTGACGTACATTGTCGTGCAAGCTTTCAGAAAGAAAAATTTTAATAGTAAATAAAATACGCAAGGATTTCTATAATGGAGGGGATGGCGTACGCCACCGCTCTTCCACTTCCAGAACAATTTAGAAGGAATAATAAAATCTGTAGAAATTATAGTGAATAATAGCTTTCTATAAATGTGACATAAAAAGAAATGTGCCCTGCAGCTGAAGGACGCTAGCGGCCATTTCTTACATGTCAGATAATGATTCTTAATTGCATCATATAAATCCACGAGCGATAGTGCTGACTGAGATCTCACTTCTCGCTGTAGGCTCGCTCAAAGAATACTGCTGTGCAGTGATTGCAATTTACCCATCTGTAGGAATCATAGATGTGATACTGCTATGTGACATCATGCTGATCACGAAAAAATGAATGGTTACTTAGGCTTAAATCTAAACTAAAGTAATGAAAAATAAATGAAGGGCATATATACATTTATTTAGTGAATATGGATAAATATGAATACTTGATAAAAATACTATTTACTTGCTACTGCCGACCAGTCCTTACTAGCTAGAAAATGGAAGGATAGGTCCATCACTCAGATTTACATCATGCCTCCCTTACACAGCCCAGTTGAATACCGCCATTGGGTCAGTACAAAATATATACCATCTACTGGCAATTTTCAAAATGTGTGTGAAGAATTTATTGGTTAGAAGGGCACAACTGTCCACCCAGTGCTACAGCCCAACGCTAAATAATGTCCTATCGTATGTGTCTTCAGTGAGTCCAAATATTGTATTACTGACTGTTTCCTTTAAGATGATCTAGTACTAGAATAGCCCTTTCACAGTAATCCATTGTTGAGTGGAAATCAGTGTGAAATATATTTGTCAGGCTGATTTTCAGGCAGAGTTAAGTGTATCCTATTCAGGGGTTTCACAATGCTGTTGGCGGGAGGGGACGCACATCAGACATTTTGTGAAAGGGCACCGCCACATCATCATCAAATTTGCCCATTTCCTATCAGTCGCAGGTTCTTGGCAGGGAATTATACCTTCTTCTCCAAGTCATTATTTAAGTTTAAATGATCTAAAATTGTTTGCACAAGGCCATTGTGTTCCTGCCTACTGCTGCTTGCTTTTAGTTTTATGTCTAGTTTAGAAGCAGTAGGCACTTTGTTAATATGTAGTTACCTACTGGTAAACTGCGGGTGCAACATCTGTGCCGTAGTAAACAAACTATTCTCTGTACTGTAGAAGTGACAAAAGAGAGAGAGAAATGAAGAAGACAACCGCAGCTTTTCCTTGACAGGTGCAAAGAACTGACTCCATGTGGAACGCAATCAAGACACAATGCCCAAAATGTTCTGTCCTTTAAATGGAATGCACAATAACCTGAGGTCCTCACACTCTCAGCGTTAGTGCCTCCACCACATGCTCAGCTTCAAACGTTACCCCAAATTACACGAGGTCCTACAGGTCTGAGTTTCTCAGATAGATTCGGCACCTATAGTTTCATACAGGTGCCGTAAACCTACTGTATTATCTTAGATTTTCTCAAGAAGGGCTGGAAGTTTAGCCACAAAGAGTTAAATGACAAGTTCAGGTCTCCTATAACTTAATACATGGAATTATTGTAACTTATATCTATCACCGATGATACAATTGTTGACCGTGTATACTGTACTTACCTTGATTTTAGGATGAAATTTATTCTGAATTCATTTTAGCAGTGGAAATTGAATTTACTACCTGCTAAAAACAGCAGAAAAGAAAAAAAATGCTGTAAAAGTTAACTATATGTATGTCAATCTGTTTGGGAAATATACATACATATATAATATATATGTATGCAAGTGTGTGTATATCTATAGCTACCTATCTATCATCTCTCTCTCTATATATATATATATATATAGATATAAATTTATTTACTTATTTATTTATTTATTTATTTATTTTTTTGGTGCTCTACATTAGTCTCTCTGATTGGTTAATATGTTGTAAATCCCCAATTGTACATAGGAGCATCAACAGACTACAGGAGATCCAATTAGCAAGCTTTGGCTTCCATCTTGTTTGGGGACCTATGATCTCTGCCATTTGTAGCCACTTGGCTTATACAACATGAAATATTGGAAAAATCAATCAGATTTTATGAGTGTGAATTCCAGTTCTTGATTTATATCAATAATTGCTTGACTTTATGTCGGTGATAACATAACCTTATGCATGTGGAACCTCCTGCATACTATCACATTCATGATATTATTAATCGTATTATCAATAAGTGACTTGGACTAAGCGCAGCAGCGAAATAAATAACATTGTACCAAAAATAACAATTATTTTTAAGAATTTAAATTTCAAAGTAGATCTATTAATTTTCTAGCTGATGTAGCGGAGCTGAATCTGTCATTTATCTGAATTGTTTGTGGCGAGAAGTATTAAATATGCCCTTAGCTGGAATAGTCATGTGAATACATGACTTAATCCCATTGTGCCAAATGAAATGATTAAGGTGGGTTTCCATCATGTTTTCTTCTTCCAAGTCTGAATGGATCTTTTGTAGAGCATTGTGTTGTCAACAATACATCAACCACTATCAACTGCATGTAGATCCAGATGACATGGGTAAAAATGCAGTCACAAAGGAGGTAGACCCCAGTGTTATCTGACTACTGTATTGTAAAACATAGGCAACACTTCTATTAGTTAAATGTGCCTGAATCCAGTTCACAGTGATGCAATAATTATGAGTAATAATTACAGGTGACATGAATGTGCATGACTATTACTTCATTTATTTATTTTACCTGATTTTCATAAAAAAAGAAAATTAGCATTTTAACAAAAAACGTTCATTCAAGTAGGGCTCTGCAAAACATTCCCATTTGCATTACAATGTGTACCTAGCAATAAAAATGTATGCAGATGTAGTATAATAAGGGGAAGGAGTCATTCATTGTATTCTTTTCATGGTTGTTTATGATCAGTGTTACAAATAGATACAAATTGTCATTATTTCAGGAGTAGAACTCAACCCTCCAATAGTTCAGGAGTGATCTCTATAGAGAATGTCTTCCCATCCCATACAACAGAGTCTTAGGCTTTTCTTCAACCAAGGCAAAGATTTTTTGTATTTTTTTAAATCAACTATCTCTGCCTTAAGACCTTCCTCTTGGTTATACAGATGTAGCAGGTTTGACACACAAACTCTTAACTAAAATTTCTTAACTCATCGCGTTATCTTGAAACAAAAGCCATTGAAAAGCTTAATGCATTTAGTTTAGATAACACGTCCCACAAAGCATGTGTGTTAACTCTACTACATCTGTAAGTCTTTTCTAATACTATTTATGCACAGGACATTATACCTAATTATATGTCAGCTAGGAAATTGCAAAACGTGAAATTCATGAATGTATTCACCAGTTTGATATTACCAAGGTGCTACCAGCTGCACATATATAGTTTTGCTTTATTTCAATACCATGAATAAGATGATATGTACTGTCTGAGTGTGGTCTTGTATATGCAGAGTGCTCCATCATGTATATATGGCATCAATGTACTAACATTACCACCAAAATTACAGTGTAAATGATCTTACAACATTGTATGACTGGCTATATCCAATATTCCAGATTAATATAAGTCATAAAACAAAAGTTTGCATATAAAAATGTAGAGATTATGATATGAGGTTCTTTTCAGTTTATGATATATTATTCTATTTTCTTTTAGATATTTTACGTCTGGTTTACGTCTGATTGACTGTTATCAAGTTTATTAGGGGGCATGTCACAATTGTGTAAGGAGCTAGTTAGATAGGCAGAAATAAATAGATAGATAGATAGATAGATAGATTAGATATTAGATAGATATGAGATAAATAGATAGATATGAGATAGATAGATAGATAGATAGATAGATAGATAGATAGATAGATAGATCCATAGATAGATAGATCCATAGATAGATAGATAGATAGATAGATAGATAGATAGATAGATAGATAGAAATAGATACTGTAGATAGTTGATAAATGAGTAGGCAAACAGATGCTTTAGACAGATAAGTAGATAGATGCTGTAGATACATAGATAGATACTGTAGATAGATGATTAGATAGATAATTAACACACAGATAGAGATCATTATTATGGCTATTTTAAAACAATCTCCAATAGCTGTAAAAGAGCACAGACCTTACATGTGTTTTCTCCAAAGAAAACTGGATGTCATTTCTTTTCTTGACATTCTCTCATCTTTGTCTTGCTAGCTATTTTTCTCATGGGCTCAGCGCTCAGCCTAGAAAAATCTGTAAAGGTAAAATGAATACACTGGTATTTTGAGTCACGTTGTAGTGTACTGGGGATTTCATAAAAAGAATCAATAATACAGACATGGTTAGATCAGGAATATGTTTTATTTGAGACCTTCAATCATTTCACATGACCTTATGTAGTTCTATAGTAAAGTATATTAGCGACATGTGGAAATCACATTCATTAATACGTATATTAATCACTGGTTAATGCCTCTGTGTTATCACTCTCTCTTTTCCTCTCTCTCTCGCTAACCTCCCCTTGGTATGACCATATATGTCTGCATTGTATATAGGGGGTGGGGTTAGCCACAGGATGGCGTTATTGGCCCCACCTTATATTGGTGAACTTGGTATCAATGACTTTGCTGTAAAGACTCCAAGAACTTAACGATGGATTGTTTGGTCTGATGTCTTCAGAGATGTCTCGTAACTATGGATTTCCCAAAAATATTGTGTTTTCCCCATTTGTTATAATTTTACATCAAATACAGTTTATTGTTTATTTATACATCTTTATATGTTTTGCGCAATGGCAAGCATTCCATTCTATTACTATTATTTATGGTTTTACTTACTAATTTTGCTCATTTTCTTTGTGAATGATGTTTGTGATCAAGGTTCACTAATAAGAAAAATACAAAAATGTAAAAAAGATGTCTTCCATAAAGAAGGTATGAAATGCCTCTCAACTCTATAGAGGGAGTGTCGCTTTAATACGCACCACTCTTGTACTGTATATATACATTGTATATAACTGCTAAAATCAAATATAGTAAATAAAATCACAACATTTTTAAACAACTAAAACTCTTCTTTTCCAAAACCATGAAAAACTACTACCTGTAGACACCATGTTGAATTTTGAATGTGGGGTTTCTTAGGCATATAAAGCTGTGTGATGCTGTGTACATCATGTATGTTATAATTATTCATAATGTTATAATACAGAATTCTAAAAACTTCTGAACATTCACATTTGTGGAATTATACTAATCAAATTTATAGAAATCTATCATCCCATGTAGAATTCCCTATTTATGGGTTTAAGGAGAACAAATCAATACCTACTCAGTAGACTAACGTGTGGATCATGAAATAATTCCATTTGTATGTATTTGAACAAAATATCTAGAAAGTTTTCGTAAGCGTCCAGTTTTCGCTGGCTACATTAACTTACACAAAGGCCGCATGAAACAGATTACGATTAGGTGTTCAGTATCTACAGTATAGCTCTGAGACTATGAGGCTCAACTAGCGACCGCTGTCCATAGGAGTGGTGCTGAATGTGCCCACATAACATAAGTGAGTGGCTTACAAAGCTTAGGTTTATAAAATAGATAAAGATAGGAGATAGATAGATAAATAGTAGATAGATAGATATGAGATAGATAGATAGATAGATAGATATGAGATAGATAGATATGAGATAGATAGATATGAGAGATAGATAGATAGATAGATAGATAGGTAGATGATGGATAGATATGAGATAGATAGATAGATAGATAGATAGATAGATAGATAGATAGATAGATAGATATGAGATAGATAGATATGAGATAGATATGAGATAGATATGAGATAGATATGAGATAGATAGATAGAAGATGGATAGATAGATAGATATGAAATAGATAGATAAATAGATAGATAGATAGATAGATAGATAGATAGATAGATAGATAGATAGATGATGGATAGATAGATAGATAGATAATAGAGATAGATAGATAATGGATAGATAGATAGATAGATAGATAGATAGATAGATAGATAGACGCACAGCAGGAACCCAACACCCTAATATGAGACCATTGAGGCATCAGGAGAGAAGAGCAATTTGCTGCGGTGGTTTTGTGGAGCAGTTTATTTGAACTGAAGTGAATGTGTATTAATTAGGGTGGTGCTGGCAGTGCCTTAATGAAAATCTCTGGTTACCATTCAAGCCAACAATACAAAGCCAGGCTAATCTAGCTGATCAATTATTAACCACAATACATTGCTGGAGGGAGAGCTGAAAGATGAAAAGTTCACCATTTGTCAACAGAAAGCCCCATCTATTCAACAGATGACTTTACACAGTGGAAGTACATCATTTTATTTATATATATATTAGAATTATAAATGTCTTACAAGGGTTACACAAAATGTTGGGCTAAATTACACACTTTAAAACTTAGATCATGCCTGCATGGTTTTTGAATGGTGATCTGTACATAATATAAACCTACTGTTCTATATATTCAGTTGTGTCTGGGTAATATGACAAATACATATACTTTGTTACAAGTCAATGTAATTGATATATAATGTAATTTTCCGGCAGGAATTCTTTTCTCCTTCAGATTGGAAGAGATCCAGAAATCCACACAGTCCAGTGATATTACATTACAATACAATAATGAAATAAGGGCTTTCTAAATCGCATTATCATCCAAGCATTCTGATCTGTTTATTTTCTATTAATACACATTTTGGAAATGCATAGCTGAAATGAGCACCACACGTCCTGGTGGAGAGGATGGCCACAAATTACAGCTTAACTTTCTATCCCTGCTCTGCTATGTGGCTGAAAATATCCAAGGAGGAGATCCTGTATCAATGAATTTACAGGCAAGTATCACAGCCCATAATAACACACACATGTAACACACCGACTTACTGTTTGGGGGGTGCACTGGGACAACTCAGTGGGTTAAAGCAGCACTTCATTGGGAAAACCACAGACTAGAGTTTGTGAAATAACACATGACAATCTCAACACTGCTACATCTGTATAGGCAATAGGATTTACTAATCCGCCATATACCAAGCATTTTGCATTTAATAAGCATACTTTGTACTTGTTGGGTATTATTGAATATATCATGCACCTATTGGGTTTAATCAGCGTAGCGTACCATGTGCCTGTGAGTATGTCACCTATGCTGTGCTGGTAAATCTATATAGGCGATATGATTTTCTATCCACCATTTTCCGAGCTCTTGAACATGCCATTTACTTATTTATCCCTCTGCCAGAACAATGTCCAGAAATAACTTCTAAAGGAAATTCATTGATTTTCTGCACAAAACTTTGGACTCGGTGATACTTCAATTGTTGCACATTGCAGGGTGTGTGCTGCTTATTTTGGTGCACCGCTCTATAGGTCTATTACTTCCAGTAGGATATGTTACGGGTATAGCCAGGTACATATACATGTATGTAGAGAAGTAATCACATACTACTACTATCTGTTTCCTCCCGTCCTTTATCTACCTACCTGATATATCTATCTACTTATACCTATTCATCATCGACCTATCTATTTATAATCTATCTATCTACAATTTATCTATCTACAATTTATCTATCTGGCTTATATATGCATCTACTTATACCTATTTATTATCTACCTATCATCTACGTCATAGTATATCTATCTCTCTATGTATCTATCTACGTAAACTCTATCTATCTCTCTATCTATCTATCTATCTATCTATCTAGGTATCTATGTACTTGTAATCTATCTATATGTCTATCTATCTACTTAGAATCTATCTATTTATCTATCTATCTATCTATCATCTACATCATATTACATCTATCTCTCTATGTATCTATCTACATAAACTCTATCTATCTATCTATCTATCTATCTATCTATCTATCTAGGTATCTATCTACTTGTGATCTATCTATATGTCTATCTATCTACTTAGAATCTATCTATCTATCTATCATCTACATCATATTACATCTATCTCTCTATGTACCTATCTACTTAAACTCTAGCTATTGTCTATCTGTATGTCTGTCTATCATATATATCTATTTATTTATTTATCTATCTATCTATCTATCTATCTATCATCTACATCATAGTATATCTATCTCTCTATGTATCTATCTACTTAAACTCTAGCTGTTATCTATCTATCAACCTATCTATTATCTATCTATCTATCTATCTATCTATCTATCTATCTATCTATCTATCTATCTATCACCTACATCATAGTATGTCTATTTCAGCTACAGAAGAACTCTTACCTTCTTCTTGCCTAGCTGTGTGCGTCCTTCTGTAAAGTTTTCGCACCACTTCCGTACTCTTGCCAGCAGTAATCTTGCTCTATTGGCTGCTTTGTGTTTCTTTAAGAAAAGCGGATTTCACTTGATGCTCTCTAATAAGAGGAGGCGCAGAAGGAATGTGCTTCTTCACTCGGGCAGGTCTAGCAGGCTAACTTATATGTTGCTCTTCCTGAAGGTAACGCTAAGTGAGAAGCTTCTTGGGAACTGAGCTAGGGAAAAGAATTATCCCCCATCTTTATATCAGCATCTCAGACAATAGCCAGGGCTAGTGTTGCAGCTGGAGGCTGTCTCTTTAAACCTCCAACCAAAAGGTGGCCTGTCACATCCATGGACATCCATGACGTCATCTGATAGAAGCATGAAAAAAAAAATCCCTTTTCAAAACAAAAGTCCCAAGGCGACCATGGCAACAGACTGCAAATGTCAGCGTATATCCATCAGGATGCTGCTAAGCAGCTTTGCCTTTGCCTCCCACATTGCAGGGAAACAGTGTAAATCTACTGCAATTAGCACTATTGCCAAGCATCATTTGCAAGAGGAGAGGAAGTCATTGTGAGGGTGGCATAGGCTGGCAGCAGTTTATCTGCATGCCACTCAGCTGTTGCTCTTGTCTTCTTCGCCGGGGCTTTAATCCTATGCACTTCCTTCTTTACCTTTAATGCCATTATGTGGGCTGCAGCACGCACCGAGCAAGATGCAAATCCCTCCTTCAAAATTACATTATCCGAAACAGGAAAAAGAGAGAACGCATTCCTTCCGAATTGTCGTTTTCTCTGTGTCACAAGGCATTACAGCATTAAAGATCCTGTGATCTATACCATCGGTGTGTTCTGGGGTATATTAGTCATAGGAAGTGAGGATATGATATATAACGGGTCTGAATCCACAAGGGACATAACCACACCCCGCTACACAGACATCTGCACACAGGGAAAATGGCTCGACAGCTCAGGACTACAATAGCCAGCGAATATCCGAGACACGTCATTCTTCTCAGCTGTATAGTAGTATGGAAACGTAACAATGCATATCACAAATATTTCATGAAATCTTCCCAGCATCATAGATCACATTTGTAAGACCACAAAATTGCTTACAGTGATACATGTGGGATATTCCAGGGCAATGTTATAATCCCTCAGATTAATCTCTATTAATCTACTTTCCATGTAGATAATTAATAGTTTGTTATCATGTTAGCTTTGTTTTGTATCCTTCATTCTAAATATGATTAAAAGATAGGTAGATAGATAGATAGATAGATAGATAGATAGATAGATAGATAGATAGATAATAGAGATAGATATATAGATAGATAACAGAGATAGATAGATAGATAGATAGATAGATAGATAGATAGATATGAGATAGATGATAGATGGATAGATAGATAGATAGATAGATAGATAGATAGATAGATTAGATAGATAATAGAGATAGATAGATAGATAGATAGATAGATAGATAGGTAGATAGATAGATAATAGAGAGATAGATATGAGATAGATAGATAGATAGATAGATAGATAATAGAGAGATAGATATGAGATAGATAGATAGATAGATAGATAGATATCCAAAAAGCAAAATCAAAGTAGCAGCACAGTCTTGTGAATGTGGGTGCAATCCCTCCAAAGCTTTAGGCCAAAGCCTTATTCTTCAGTATAATGACAAAAGATAAGGCAGCACTCCAAACTTGATTACAGTTGTGAATCTGTATTCCCGTGCCACGGGAGTGCTGCCTCATCTTTTGCCATTAGATAGATAGATAGATAGATAGATAATAGATAGATAGATAGATAGATAGATAATAGATAGATAGATAGATAGATAGATAGATAGATAGATAGATAGATAGATAGATAGATAGATAGAGTAGATAGATAATAGAGATAGATAGATAGATAGATAGATAGATAGATAGATAATAGATAGATAGATAGATAGATAGATATGATATAGATAGATAAATACCATATATAGATAGATTAGATATACAGAAAGACAGACAGATAGACAGATAGATAGAAACATAGATAGATAGAAGATATGTGAGATAGATAGATAAATAGATGATAGAGAGATAGATATGAGATAGAGAGATAGATATGAGATAGATAGATAGATAGATAGATAGATAGATATGAGATAGATAGATAGATAGATAGATAGATAGATTAGAAGAGTACACTGCCTTTTCCTTGGTGGCACAAGTGTAGCACCTGATTAACACCCTTGTGTCAAATGTGTGAGTATAAAGACTCCGGGCGGCAGTGTAATACACCAGGATCTGCCTTACATTCAGCTCTGTACAGTATGTGGAGGGGTGATCACTAATGCCATCACTCCTCCCCATACAGAAGCATTGTCTGCCGCCAGCAGAGGGCGTTTAGAAGGCACGATCTGCTGCCGGTAAACGATTATTTCGGTGACTACACCAACAATCCTATTAGTGAGTGTTTCGCTTGTTCATCGGGTAATCGGCAGCACCTTTACACCAGTAGATTATCGCTAACAAGGGCTCATTAGCAATAAGCTGTCGAATATCGAGCAGTGTAAAGGGGCCTTAATTTGATTGTTTGATGAATGAATCAGTTTGTGTCATTGTTTTTTAGTTCCATAGTATTTGCATCCCATCTGTCCTGACAAAGATTTAAAGTATATACATACACTTCATAATAATATATATTATTCACTATTTTTCTATCTTTTTGACCTTGATTTAGTCATTAAATGGTTTCTGTCACCAATTTTTACCCTATACAACAGGATGACATTTGTAATGTGCAAATGTCACCTGATGCCAAATATGTTAGGGATTTTATTCCTACTGTCCCCGTTTTTGTTAAAATTGAACTTTTATAATATGTAAATTAGCCTGCTAGGAGCAGGGGGGGGGCGGTAACCCTGCTCCTAGAAGCGCCGTTTCCCCACCTTCAATAACGCCTCCTCTGTGATGATTGACAGGGCCAGGCAGCTCGCTCTATCTGCTGCCGGCCCTGTGCGTGCTCATAATCCCGCACCTGTGCCATGCGTCCTTCATGCAGTGCAGGCGCAGTGAGTGAAGCAGGCTGCCGGGCTCCCGGCTTTCTCACTGCGTCTGCGCCGAATGAAGAACGCACGGCGCAGGTGCAGGATTTTGAGCACAGACAGGGCCGGCAGCAGATAGAGCGAGCTGCCTGGCCCTGTCAATCATCACAGAGGAGGCGTTATTGAAGGTGGGGAAATGGCGCCTCCACGAGCAGGGTTACCGCCCCCCCTGCTCCTAGGAGGCTAATTTACATATTATAAAAGTTCAATTTTAACAAAAACGGGGACAGTAGGAATAAAATCCCTAACATATTTGGCATCAGGTGCCATTTGCACATTGCAAATGTAATCCTGTTGTATAGGGTAAAAATTGGTGACAGAAACCCTTTAAAATCTATAAAACAGTAGATTAGGACTATATTTGCGATTGTTTTAAATTGTACATATGGAATATGGAGAAAATCCATCAATATGCACCAGTGACAAGCCCAAGAGTAATTGGGCACATGCTAAGATAAATTTATTTGAATTCATACGTTTATTTGACTGAAGTTACTCCCGGCTGTGACTTTCTATTTTGCAGGGTATTTTCTATAGTCAATACTGTATATCAATAAATGGAGTGCTGCTTTAGTCCTTTCCTCAATAGATCAGAAAAATAAAAATAAAAAAGATGTCCCAATTAAATTGCAAGCCAAGAATTTTCACAGTGGGGATGGAAATGGGGGATGTTACAAACATTCCTAAATATGCTGGGGGTTGTTTTTCACAGAAGACTTATTCTAAAGGAACAAATAATGGCATTTCACAATGTAGTGCTGAGAATTTCTACTAAAATAGGACTTTTAGCCTTCCTGTAAATTCTGGATGATATCATTCTAAAACTTTCTATAGTGCCATTCTTTTGTTATTCCTTCTAGTTGTCAATTTACTCATGAGTTGAGGAATAATAGAGGAATCGGACAATACAAGGTTCTTATCAAAAATGCCCCAGAGGTTACTTCATGGAGAACACAACATGGGAATGTAAGTAGTGGTGACATGCAGGGTCACAACTACCATAGCGGCAGACCATGTGACTGCTATGGGGCCCAGGACAAGAGAGGGCCCAGTCTTAGTTGGGATTATCTCCTCTTGTACTGGGGGTGAAAGCTTGGTCAGGACCCTCTAAAGGAACAACTTTTAGTAAATGAGGCAGTGGAAAAAATAGCCCAAGGGTCATTGAAAGGGTTTTAGGTGGAAACCCCTCTGTCCTGTGTGGAGGGCCTGGTTTGATCCTTGCAATGGGGCCCTTAGTTCTCTATGCACGCCACTGGTGACATGTCCTATTTTCCAATGTGATTACAGTTGCAATATTGATTTTACCAAACTTTCCCTGACACCAGTACGGAACCATACATCTCTCTTCCATATATTACGTGGTTTCTTAGACAGCCAAGTGTCTTGGAAAGTTGGGTTTGGAAGCTGTAATGGCAGAAGACCTTCATAGAGGAGCACACCTCAATAGAAGAGATGTATTATAGATAATGTAATGGAAAAGACCACAGGAACCAATCAGCTTCCATCTTTCATGGTCTATATGGCCTCTGAAAAATAAGAGCTGGAATCGGATTGGTCGCTATGGATAACTGTTTTAATTTTCGTTTCTACCCATTGTGATATAAATGTTTCCCGATGCATTTCCTAGTGGGTTTTTCTTAATTTTCTGAGAACCTTTCCTTCAATATAATACAATAATGCTGGAGTCTATTCTTCTTAAGTGATGGAGCATTCCTCAGGTGTTTAATATAAAAGTACATTAATTGTATGAGATGAATCAATGTAATACTTCGCAGTCTCTCGGCCTGAGTGTTCATTTGTATTAGATAGAATTGAAGCCTTTCATTCCTTTGCATATTGCAGTCACAGAAATAGTTGGATGGATTGGACGACTTCCAAAGACCATGCAGGCTCCACGTACAAGTGCATCTCAATAAATCAAAAAGTTTTTTTTTTTTTTCAGTAATACAATTCAATAAGTAAAACACATCTAATATATAAAGCTGTGTATGTATGTATGTATGTGTGTATGTCCGCTAAAAGAATCTGCACTGTCGCAGCTACAATCACAAAATTTGGCACACAGGTACATCAGGTGTCCAGGAAGGTTTTAGACCGGGTCTCAGCTCTCCAGGACGTACCGTTCCTTAGAAATTCCCCAAAAATGCATTAGCCAATAGAAGCCTGATCACATGACCCTTATCAGCCAATAGAAGCTCGCAGGCCCTTAGCTTTCACATACAGACAGTTTCACACCAGGTTTCCATAACAACTCACCCAGTTCACTGCTGTAGGTCAGCTTTAAAGGGGCAGAGTGCTGTGGATGACACTGTTAAAGGGGTATTCCGGTTACCATAAATATAACTTATGTTTTAGTCTAATTCATGATCAATCATTACCTCATATAATGTAAATTTCACATATTTATCATTCAATAGTAATAAAAGATGTTTTCTTCCACTGCTACCCACTGTGTTTCCTCATAAATTACCATGGCATCGACCTGTAATTCAGGCCACCCTCAAAAGAAGGACTTAAAAGCCCTGCCCCAGGTCCCACTAAGCCACGCCCCTGGCTCAGTCAGGCCATGCCCCGACTCGGTCAGGTCATGCCCCCTCTCACTCCGCAGCCGACAGGGATTGCAAAAATGAAGGTAAAAATCACCTTCTGTCAGCTGCAGGGGTGGGAGGTAGGGTGACTTTCTCCCTGCAGCTTATGCTTACACTGCACAGTGCTGCTGTCTGAGAGTGAGCTGTTCAAAAGGACATCCCTGTGTCCATCTAGGCCCTACACCGGGTGAAGGACAGGGAGTCTGAAAGCCGGACTGACCGGCCTAAAAATGGACCTCTGGCCACCCTAGACAGGCTGATGTGGAGGTCACAGTTAAAGCGGACTAACCAGAAGAATAGGGGGCACACTAACAATAAAGTGGTTCAGAAACAATTATCACAGAACCAAGCAAAGAAAACCACAATGAAGTGCACATCCAACAATGGTAAAGCCAATAGAATAATTTTATTGGACAACACAATTATACATACATCTAAATACAATCATCAACATTGACATAAAGAAATACTTGAAAAAGTTCACTCTGTTTGTAATGACTCTATAATATATGCGTTTCACTTTTTGAACTGAATTACTGGAAAAAAAAAACAACGTTTTGATGATATTCTAATTTATTGAGATGCACTTGTAGGTGCCAAGAACCATGTGGGGAGCATCGGGTCAGATCTTTGACGGCATGGGTCAGCCCTAGGAATGGGCTGGGGATAACCCACAGAGACTATAAGCAGTTGACATTCTCCAGGATTCAGTTAGATGTTGAAAATATCCATCAGTTCACTAGCGTAGTTCTTGACATACCGGATACTAACTTATTTGTAAGGTTTATGGATAAAAATGTTCTGCACACAAATCAGATCTGCTAAGGGTAGCTTCACATCTATGGTAGGTAAATCTGGTAGCCCATTCCAGCAGAGGAGCAGGCTACCACAATTAGTGTATCCGGCATAGCTGGTCACTGCCAGGTACAACCAGATCCCCATTCATTATAAAAGGATCTGGTGTTTATCCAGCAGGTTTCCAGCATAAATGCCAGATGCAAGTTGCATATAGTGAATGGGATCCGGCAGTGTCTGGCTATGCTAGATATGATAACTCCAGTAGACTACTGGATTTACCTACCGGAGATATGAAGCTGCCCTACATCCTTTAAAGACAAGTGCAGATAATCTACAATATAATTGTCATGTATTAGAATTCAGAGCAATAAATATATAAATAAATATATATAATATATATAAATATACAATTATGTAACATTATGCACACAGGCCGATCGTAGTGCCAGACCCTTTGGATCGGTCAGAGCTGATTTTCCAATTATTAACAATGTACGGTAATATAATTGGACCTGAATGTAGTCCAGAAGACTGTGCATAAACCTACATTATCTTTTAGTGGATTGCTGAGATTGGGGGGAATTTTAGAAAACTTGTCACTTATGCAACGGACTTGTGCCACACTTCACCAGCTCTCCTGGTAGCCAGATTACTCCTTTACTGACCTTTCTAAGACCAATTTTCCCTAGCTCTTCTGAGTACCAGACCACCTACCACCCAGCACTGCTATGAAAGGATTGCTCCCCAGCTTCTCTCTATACAAGTGCGCTCCTTGCCCAGCTCTTCCACATACATTTCCCCAAAAAATCTGCACTTTTCTTTCCCTTTGCTTATTTTATCCAACATCAGTGGTATCTTGTTACAAATGCTTCATCATGGGGTATCCACACCACAAATGTCCATAAATGCATACCGCCCAGTGTGTGTCCCTCTGGTTTGCAGCAAGGATCCTGCACCTAGTACATAATAATAATAATCTTTATTTACATAGCGCCAACATATTCCGCAGCACTTTACAGTTCAGGGTTTCATGTACAAACAGCGATAAAAAACAGCAACTGACAAGTCAATTATTACAAGAAGAGGAATGAGGGCCCTGCTCGCGAGAGCTTACAATCTATGAGGAGATAGGGGTGACACAGAAGGTAGAAGTGCTTGTTTTGTACAATGGTCCAGCCATCTTGGGAGTAGTAAATCACAGACACATAGCTACGTTTCGGGAGACCGCGGGTGTGTGCTATTATATGCTAATATTAGAGATGAGCGAAGGTCTTAAAAATTCAATTTGGCTGCTTTGCCAAATTTTACAAAACAATTACGCTTCGAGAAGAATTACTTCGTCACAAAGTGCATTTTTTGTAAGTGGCGGTGCAATGACAAGGAACAGTGATTGCGCGCCATCCCCCCCGTCATTGAACACCTCAGATGCCACTGGTCGCTGCATCTGAGATCAATATTGAAGCATTTTGTGGTTGCTCATTAAAAAAAATAAATTGTACTTACCTCATCCATTTCAGCATGAAGGGTTTCTTGCTTGAAGATCCAGCGCAAAATCTTGCACGGCTTGTGATGACATCGCCCGGCGTGGTGACATCATACATCACCACGCACGAGATTTCGAGTGGGATCTTCAAGCAAGATGGCTGCGGTGGTCTGTTCACGCTCAAATGGATGAGGTAAGTATGAATTTTATTATTTATTTTTACCGCCATTTCAGAATAAATCGATTTGTTATCACAAAGCACAAGGAAATTCGGCTTTGCAGCCAGCGAATCAAATTTTTCCTGAAATTCGGATCGAAGTCCACTTCATTAACTTCGATTCACTCAACACTAGCTATTATATGTGTCACGGACTTTATTTGGATCAGCTCTTCCACATGCCAGACCATTTCTTCCCCATGGGGAACCAGGCTGCTTCCCTCCGTGTTTTCTTTCTCAAGCTTTTCTATGTGGTAGACCACTCTTCTCAACCCTCCTTACAAAGAAATCCAATCTGATGTGTATGGAGAGCTCTCGAATCTCCTCTGATAGATGATGTCAGGAGAGAGAAGGATCAGGCGAAATGATTATTTTCTCCTGATCCTTTTGTTCTCCCGGGTGATCACAGGTGTCTAGCAGCAGCTTTCTCCACTCTCCCCATAGAATACACATACACATGTGCCCCAGACCAACATGTATGTGTATGGGGGAACTAGGAGGGAGTCGGCAGAGATAGCTGTTGGCCAAACTGCCCAGCTTTAGTCCCCTGACAGCATTTTTCTGTAACAAAGAATAAAAATGCATCTATATTCTTACATTAAAGAGGATCTGTCACCACTCCTGATGCATGAAATAAACATTTTCTAATATTTTATCTTCTCTCATTACTGTGTTGTGCCGTTCCTCAAATATTCCTCCTGCACAGTTATGAACAATATGACAGCTGGGTATTACCATTCTCATTGTCAGACAGGTGTGTCAATGCAAACTGTCAGCACTGACTGGAAATTGTCACAGTGTGTAGGGACATACCTCCAACTAGTAAAACCCAGTTTAAAATTAATCATAAATATCTAGGAGGAATAACAGAGGAAAAGTCACAGAGAGTTAAAAAAAAAGTATCTCTAAAATGGTTGCTTTCGTTACTAAAGCAGACATGTCAGGAGAGGATAACTTGTAGATCTGTGCTATACCTTAGAAGTAAATTGATAAGCCTGGAAAATGTAGTCCTTCCGTTAGGAGTAGAGGTATAGAGTGACTCTTATTGCATTCAGTGGTAGCCATCTGGCACCAGGTGAGGTATAGAGTGGGCTCAGCATGCATGTGGAACCTGCACTCCCTGAATTTTATGCTGGCCGTTATGGCACATGGCAGACGGGCCCAAATAATTTGCACAAAATGTTTTTGCCAAGAATCTCAAACTTACTAAATAAGCGTAGCATCAGCACCAGACTGTTTTCTATTACTATGGCATTTATGTACTTTATTTGGTTCTCAGAGTGCTGTTGCATTGTATTATTTTTTTCCTTTGTGTTTCTAACCATGGCAGCGTGCACCTGCACACTGGGATGTGCTGACTGACCCCCTTTTTCTTTTCCCTTAGGAGTAGGTCACTTCCCCTTTAATATCAGTCACATAGGTCAATGAAATGTCAGCATGTTCTCCAAAAAAAAAATGTTTTGTTTATTGTGCTATACAGGGGTGAGAAAGGCTCAACATGCCACGAGCTGAGATGTGGCTTTTCTGTGATTTTTCATGGCACAGGAACAGTATTTTGGAAAGAATATGTTGGAGAATACGCGGATACCTTGACTATTTACCATGAGGAATATACCACATTACATATCTTGTAGTGATTAATGTTTATACATCTGTGGCATAGCTACTCCAAACTACGCTGTTCCATAGAATGATATTTTGTCATTGATTTCTATACAGTTTCTTTTTTGTTCTTTATCATTTTTGTATACAGTATTCTATTTACACAGTGTTTAGTTCAGGATATTTTTAAGAAATCACAAATGCATCTTCAGAGAATGATATGACAAATGGGTACTGAGTGATTGCTGTTTTTTTTTTTTTTTTCAAAAAAGAAAGCCCTCAGCTTCTATTGTGTGCTGAAAAGCTGTACCCTCTATATTACCCACACGCCCAACTCACTGCGCGCTGGCATAGTAATATAGCTAGAGACCTCATCAAGCTCATTACTGATTTACAGTGTATACACAATGACAATGGGCAGTGTATTTGATTATAGATGTTCTCATAGATTTACAACTGGGAATTTAAACATTTAAACTAGGTGCAAGGGTGATGTGCAACACTTAATATTCATTATATACAAGGGTGATGTGCAACACTTAATATTCATTATATACAAGGGTGATGTGCAACACTTAATATTCATTATATATATATATATATATATATATATATATATATATATATATATTCTGTGTATGACTGAGTGGTATAGATCACAGAATCTTTAAATGATTTAGTGTAACATAGAGAACATGACAATTTGGAGTGAATGGACAGGTGCTACCCACTGAAGAGATATTTTAATGAGCAGCTATACATATATATATATATATATATATATATATATATATATATATATATAGTACAGAGTGTGCAAAGCAGTAATCAAAGCAAAAGGTGGCTACTTTGAAGAACCTAGAATATAAGACATATTTTCAGTTGTTTCACACTTTTTTGTTAAGTATATAATTCCACATGTGTTAATTGATAGTTTTGATGCCTTCAGTGTGAATCTACAATTTTCATAGTCATGAAAATACAGAAAACTCTTTGAATAAGAAGGTGTGTCCAAACTTTTGGTCTGTACTGTATATATATATATATATATATATATATATATATATACAGATTTCTAAAATAGGGCAGCACTCCTTATATGTAGCAATCCAGGTGCCAGGGTTCAACCCTTGATCCTGGGTACATGCATATATGAGAAATCCATGGCACTCCTCTGTAAATGGTGAAAAAACAAGTGTATTTATTCACACATGTCACAGCGACATTTCAGTCCCCTCACATATTTTTTGTAGACTATGTAAATTGTAACATGATGGTCCAAAATATATGACTTGTCACCTTGTCATTGCATTTTATAAGAGGTTATGCAGAACCGTCCTGTGGGTTAGGCTACTTTCACACCAGCGTTTTTGCGGGATCCATCATGGATCAGCAGAAATGCTTCCGTTATAATAATACAACCTGTTGCATCCGTTCTGAACAGATCCGGTTGTATTATCTCTGAAATAGAGATGGCTCCGTCTCTAAAACCATTGTAAGTCAATGGGGGACAAATCCGTTTTCTTTTGTGTCCGAGAAATGGATCCATCCCCATTGACTTACATTGTGAGTCAGGATGGATCCGTTTTGCTTCGCATCACATCGTGGACAGAAAAAATGCTGCTTGCAGCATTATTCTGTCCTCGATGGGGACGCAACCAAACGGAACGGAATGTATTCTGGTGCACTCTGTTCTGTTCAGTTTTGTCAATGAATGGGGACAAAACTAAAGCGTTTTTTCCCCGCTATTGAGATCCTATGATGGGCGGAAAGGGAAAGCGTGAGTGTGAAAATAGCCCTACCCTTTTACATCTAATAGTTTTCTGTACTGGGGAGATTGAAACCCAAAATCTGTTCTGCTGCCAATGTAAATTATACTTATAGAGACCCCTCCATCACTCACCTATTCACAACCTACAGTATATGGGAATATGCCATGGATGGTTTTCTGAATACAATTTTTTGGAAATCACTCCATGTATACTAATTCCCATCCAGGGCTTTTAAGGGGTTTTTCTGGACTACAGATATTGCTAAGCTCAGGACAGGGCATCAATAACAGATCTGTGAGGGTCAGACACCCCCACCAATTAGCTGTTTCGGATTGACGCGGCACCAGTAACGGTTTACCGAGGAGAAAGAGAAGGCTCAGTGCACTGTTTCCGGCATCAGAAGCTTAGCTGCAATACCCTGTCTGCCTCCAGCTCTACACCGCATAGATTCCAGCGTTGCTGTAGGAGATGCTGGATGTCGAACCCCCACCAATCTAATATTGATGACCTATGCCGTGGATATCTGTAGCTTGGAAAACCCCTTTAATGTCTCTGTCTGGATGGCAGAGTTCTACTTAGCACTTTTTGTCAGATCAGGGTGAAGTGATGGGTGATGACTGAACTAAAGCAGCATACTTCTCCATGCTATCCCTTTATTGCATTTGGTCAGGGCTTCATACGTTATGCCAATCCACTGATCCTCTATTTCTATGACTACTTAGGTTTATCGAGAGAATAGAGCTGCCATTCTGTCAGGAGCTCCAGCCCTCTATCTACTATTCTAATGAGATTACCTTGCAGATAAACCATTCCCTGGGCAGCAGTCATAAACCAAGATTACATTGAGAACTTTTATCTCTCTGTGATTACTGCTCCAGGAAGATAATTTTTTATATTTCATTTTCAATGGCCTATGATGACGAAATAAAAAAATCCATTAAAATCTAAAGTTTTCTATCAACATTGAATTAAAAAATACCTCTTTCTGTTAGAAGTATCCCATTAAAGTGTTCCATGAATATAAATCTCCTGTGCCAGCCTTCATTTATTGACTACAGACTGCAAGAGTCATTTGCTTAAAGGGAACCTGTCACTACCAAAACGCTGCCTAAACCGCTTGGAGTACCTCACAGCTGAAGTCATCAGGTTTCTGATGATGTCTTTGGCTAATTTGTCCGATGGACGAGATTACCAGGAAACAACTTTTATTCCCCTGCTGGCTATATGCAAATGAGGAGCTTGAAGTCAATGGGGCACCGGCCTTGTTGCTGGAAGTCAAGATTTTCACACACCATTCACGTCTGTTTGCACAGCAGGGGGGTGGGGAAAGCCACTGCTCCATGACTTCAAGTCCCTCAATTGCATATAGCCAACAGCGGAATAAAAATTTGTTTCCTATGATCTTGTCCACGGATAAATTAGCCAAAGTTACCATTTCGTGACTCCGAAATGTGTGAAGTCCCCTTCATGCTCTGTGTTTTATAGCGCCACCATGACCTACAGTATCTGCGTCCTGGATCCTGTTGGCCTAGACGCCCCCACCTTGTTGCAGATAAACCATTTACTCTTGTCTGTTATCTAGGTACAGTATATCTATCATTTATGATGTAGTATATCAATCTGAGACCTAAATTTATACATGAGGGGGGTTATATTGTGGATTCATCAGAGTGTTGTATCCCTCTTGGTCTGACGTTTTCTATAGTTAACAAGAGTTTGGTACTCTAGTTTGAACATTCCAGATTGAGACTGTGACATACAAGTATATACATATATAGGGTCATTTATCAAACTGGTGTAAAGTAAAAGTGGCTTAGTTGCCCATAGCAACCAATCAGATTCTTCTTTTCATTTTCCAATGGAGCTTTGAAAAATGAAAGGTGGAATCTGATTGGTTGCTATGGGCAACTAAGGGCTTGTTCACATATCAGTTATTTGATCAGTTATTTCTATCAGTTATTGTGAGCCAAAACCAGGAGTGGAGCCTCCACAGAGATCAGGTGTAATGAAAAACTTTGCACCTGTTCTGTGTTTTTGACCCGCATCGGGTTTTGGCTCACAATAACTGATGGAAATAACTGATCAAATAACTGATGTGTGAACAAGCCCTAAGCCAGTTCTATTTTACACCAGTTTGATAAATGACCCCAATAACATCCACAGTGTGGCTTCCCTTTTTGCCATTTATTTATGTGTCGATTTACATATAATTCTTTGAGTGATTGTGCCCTTGATTAATTCCATGGGTGTATACAGTACGCTTAGGACCTGTGACTATATATTTATTTCGGAAGTAGAGCTGCGTCTTAAAAAGATTAAAATAGACAAATCGCCAGGACCGGATGGCATACACCCCCGTATCCAAAGAGAATTAAGTAATGTCATCGCCAGACCCTTATTTCTGATATTTAAGGACTCTATACTGACAGGAAGTGTTCCACAGGATTGGCGTATAGCAAATGTGGTTCCAATATTCAAAAAGGGTCCAAAAACAGAACCCGGGAACTATAGGCCGGTAAGTTTAACATCTGTTGTGGGTAAACTGTTTGAGGGTTTTCTAAGAGATGCTATCTTGGAGTACCTCAATAAAAATAAGCAAATAACTCAATATCATCATGGCTTCATGAGGGATCAGTCATGTCAAACCAATTTAATCAGTTTCTATGAGGAGGTAAGTTCTAATCTGGACCGCGGCGAATCAATGGATGTCGTCTATCTGGACTTCTCCAAAGCATTTGACACGGTACCACATAAAAGGTTAGTATATAAAATGAGAATGCTTGGCCTGGGAGAAGATGTCTGTATGTGGGTAAGTAACTGGCTCAGTGATAGAAAACAGAGGGTGGTTATTAATGGTACATACTCAGATTGGGTCACTGTCACTAGTGGGGTACCACAGGGGTCTGTATTGGGTCCTATTCTCTTCAATATATTTATTAATGATCTTGTAGAAGGCTTGTACAGTAAAATATCAAATTTTGCAGATGACACTAAACTGTGTAAAGTAATTAACACAGAAGAGGACAGTACACTGCTACAGATGGATCTGGATAGACTGGAGGCTTGGGCAGAGAAGTGGCAGATGAGGTTTAACACTGACAAATGTAAGGTTATGCATATGGGAAGGAATAATGCAAGTCACCAGTACATACTAAATGGTAAAATATTGGGTAAGGCCCCATTCACACGACCGTATGTATTCCGTGATCCGTATAAAAACGGAATGGAAGACATACGGAAAGTCATTGACTTTAATGGGGCTACGGACGTAATTTTGCGGCCAAGTATAGGACATGTTTCATTTTTTTTGCGGGAGAACTTCCGTAATATACGGATGCGGAATGCACACGGTGTGCATTCCGCATTTTTTTTCTCCTATGGAAAAATGAATGGGTCCGTATGGTTCCGCATCTTATCCGCAAAAATGCGGATAAGATGCGGAAATGTACATACGGTCGTGTGAATGGGGCCTAACTCTGACATGGAAAAGGACCTAGGAATTTTAGTGAAGAGCAAACTAAGCTGTAGAAACCAGTGTCAGACAGCTGCTGCCAAGGCCAATAAGATAATGGGTTGGATCAAAAGAGGCATAGATGCCCGTGATGAGAACATAGTCCTGCCACTTTACAAATCACTAGTCAGACCACACATGGAGTACTGTGTACAGTTCTGTGAACAAGGCAGACATAGCAGAGCTGGAGAGGGTTCAGAGGTGGGCAACTAAAGTAATAACTGGAATAGGTGGACTACAGTACCCTGAAAGATGATCAAAATTAGGGTTATTCACTTTAGAAAAAAGACGACTGAGGGGAGATCTAATAACTATGTATAAATATATCAGAGGTCAGTACAGAGATCTCTCCCATGATCTATTTATCCCCAGGACTGTGACTGTGACGAGGGGCCATCCTCTGCATCTGGAGGAAAGAAGGTTTGTACACAAACATAGAAGAGGATTCTTTACGGTAAGAGCAGTGATACTATGGAGCTCTCTGCCTGAGGAGGTGGTGATGGTAAGTTCACTAAAAGAGTTCAAGAGAGGCCTGGATGCATTTCTGGAGGGTAATAATATTACAGGTTATAGTTACTAGAGATGGGTTGTTGATCCAGGGAGTAATTCTGATTGCCTGATTGGAGTCGGGAAAGAATTTTTTTCCCTAAAGTGAGGAAAATTGGCTTCTACCTCACAGGGGTTTTTTGCCTTCCTCTGGATCAACTTGTAGGAAAACAGGCCGAACTGGATGGACAGATGTCTTTTTTCGGCCTTATAAACTATGTTACTATGTTACTATGTTACTATGTTACATTTGTTTAATTTTTGTGTAGTATTACATTACAGGAGGATTGTCTGTATCTCCCCTTGGTGTGGCCTGTGTTTTTCACATATTCACGTTTGTGACCCCCTACAGGTAAATGGTACACTTTTTTAACCACATGTTAGATGTTTTGTGACCCCATTTTATATCTGTCCTTTGTTCGCTCTGTGACCTAACAGAATAGGGTGAGACCGATTTGAACAGTTGGTTTGTTCGGTTATTCCGCTTCCTAGGCAGGAATCCGCTTTTTAGGGATTTATTAGGGAGGGTCACGCTTTGTTAAATTTTTGAGAGGTGTTTTTCTTTTTTCTGATTTCTGTCACTATATTCCGCTTAACTACTATACATTTTTCGTGATAATAACGGATCAGGACCTGAGTTTAAAATCTTGCTTGGAAAAGAGGCCATAAGAAGAAAAGAAGAAGCACGACACACGTAGCTCATCATTCTGAGCACCAATGAATGTGCTTCCAATAGAACTAGTTTTGTAAAGTAAATATACTTGTATATTGTATTGCTGCATATAGTTAATAATTACAACTCACTAAAATAGTACAATCTTAATACAATAACTTAAGGAACATTTACACTGCCGATCAGCAGACAATTGTCGGGAAGGAAGTGTTCCTACCTGATAAATGCCTGCTCATTAATGGAGGTGAAGTGCTGCATTTACACACAGCGATCACCTCCACAGTATGAGGACAAGCGATGGCTGCTTTGATCACTCGTCCTCATAGCTGCACTGTTTCTGGGGAGCAGAGTGCTGTTTAAATAGCACGATCTGCTGTCCAGAAATGATGTTTTAGGTGACCGCTCACCTGAGGAATGAGCATTTCGATCTGGCGCACCTTTAGAGGGGCAGATTATCGGGAACACTCGTCTGCCTGATAACTGGGCAGTCTAAAGGTCCTTTTACAAGGGATGACAGACAATCTGCTGCTTGCTGGTGGAGGAGACCATTACATTTACATGCAGCGATTTCCCCCACAGTATAGGGAGCGGTGATCATTAAATCCATCGCTTGTCCCAATACTGACTCGTTTCCAGCAGAGCGTGTCTACACAGCACGATCTGCTGCCAGCAAACGACGATTTTTGTGTATGCACAAACAAACAGATTGCGCGATGAATGAATGAAACGTAATCGACGCTACATTTACACTGCCAAACAATCGCTAACGAGCATTCCTATGAATGCTTGTTAACAATTACCTCAAAGTTTCTAGGCATTAGTGTACATCAGGTATGTTATCTCTCTTGTACTAAACACTGACTTTATGAATATATACTGTACTTGGTATTATCCAACAAATATAGTCTGAAAAAGATCACCTTGCAATAATATTAAGGCTTTCTCTACTGGCAGTGAATAGACTGGGTTGGTTATAAATGTTCAAATAAATGTCCTTCAGTCACTAGCTAAGTAGATATCCCATGTTATAACTATACATACATGTAATTCCCTCTAAATGTGACTGAACAGAGTAAAAACTTCCAATATCATACATAGCATAAAGCTAGGATGGCGCCACCTCTGGGACCCACTCCTATCTCCAGAACAGGACCATCTCAGACATAGCATATCGCTAGAATGGCTCCACCTCTGGGACCCGCACCTATATCCAGAACAGGACCATCTCAGACATAGCATATCACTAGGATGGCTCTACCTCTGGGACCCTCTCCTATCTCCAGAACAGGACCATCTCAGACATAGCATATCCCTAGGATGGCTCCACCTCTGGGACTCACTAATATCTCCAGAACAGGACCATCTCAGACATAGCATATCGCTAGGATGGCGCCACCTCTGGGACCCGCACCTATCTCCAGAACAGGACCATCGTAGACATAGCATATCACTAGGATGGCTCCACCTCTGGGACCCGCACCTATCTCCAGAACAGGACCATCTCAGAAATAGCATATCACTAAGATGGCTCCACCTCTGGGACCGTGGAACTGAAGGGAAAGCACTTCGCCACTATGGGAGTTCCAAAACTAGTCGAGAGCTGGCTCAGATATTTCTGGCAGGAATGGCCAGAATTGAAAGCATGCCACACATGTGTGATGCATTCTCCTTTGCTATCCTTCAGAAACCCTGCTGGCAGGGGTGCACCACCAATGAGGTGAGGTGAGGCGATTGCCTCACACAGCACCAGGTAGGGGCAAGAGGGGGGCAGCAGAAGGGGGATTGTCTGTTTCCGCAGTATAGTATTGGGAAGCACAGTAGGCACAGTATGTGGTGCTGTATTACCCTGTATGTTTTGTAGCTCTGTATGTAATATTTTCTAAGTATATCTATAACAGTAGGGCTGGAGGAACGGGGTTAAGTTAAGAAATTGGTATTGGGGGGGTTGGGGCGCCTTTTTGCCTCAGGCAGCAGAAAGGCTAGGTGCACCCCTACCTGCTGGCCATATTTTACTCTGCAATGTAGTATCCCATGAAGGCGTTTCAACTGAACGGCTATCACGTAATACATGGACGGGCTTGGGGTAACGGAACTAGAGCGTCGCTTTATTAGCAGCACTGTGGCTAATAAATTAGGGGCACACACCCTAACTGGGCATAGGAAAAAGGGGCTTCTGAGAGAGCAGGTTACAAAATAATTCCGTCTTATATTGTGCCCCAGTTTCTGCCCAAAAAGATCCTATATTAAAGCATGAATTGTTTATTTGGGAAAGTATTTCTTCGTCCACACCATTGTAGACCCCATCCATGCTGCCTGGCTCTGTCTATAAACTCACATATGGCATCTTGCTTCTTTCCTCTCACGTGCCTTCAAGCCCATGTTTCACTCTGAATGTATGCATATTTAACCACTGCGCCCATGATGTCACTTTTCCAAGTTGATTTCCTCAGCAGCCTGACCACCTGCAGTTACACCATGCTGTCCAATAATCTAAGGTTGGTAGAGATAAAAAGGTTAATGTACAGGTCACTGGAAGATAATTACAGCAATTAGGGTCATTTATCAGTTGCAGTAAACCAGCGGCTGCTGAGCTTGCATCTGTATAAAAAAAAAAAACTCTGTCCCTGTACACAGGAATCAAGGGCCAAGCGACATTACAAGGAGGTTGTTAACGTGTGCAAAGCGTTCCTCTGTATGTTCCAATCATTTTCAGACATGGCATATCTTTCCTCCTGTGACACAAGTGGATGTGCTGCTGACTAATGGCAAATCATAAAAGATGTCTTCAGCCTCAAATTATCGCTGATCGATTGCTCTACGTGTTTGCTCTGACAATGATTGGGAATTCACCCTCATTCTAACGTAAAAGGCCCTTAAGAATGGAGATATAGGTAATAATCTGACTAAATTATATGTAATACCTCAGTGTAAAAGATAGATAATTGTGAACTTAGCAACATGGTTCAAACACAGATAATCTATCTATAGTATCTATCTATCTATCTATCTATCTAAAAATAGAATGAAAACGGCACTGCTAAATAAATAAAAGTAAAACGGTGTGCCAGCGGCTGAGGATGTGATCCAATCCAAAAATATAAAGAAAATAATTCCACGGCACTCCCAAAAATGTGCTTCAAAAAGTGGTGTTCTTTATTTCACCAGAGCGACGTTTCGGTCCTCTTACTGGGACTTTCTCACTGCTTGAGAAAAGTCCCAGTAAGAGGACTCAAACGTCGCTCTGGTGAAATAAAGAACACCACTTTTTGAAGCACATTTTTGGGAGTGTCGTGGAATTATTTTCTTTATCTATCTATCTATCTATCTATCTATCTATCTAGAACAATGGAGAACGAGGCAGCACTCGGATGTGGTGAAGATAGTGGACCTTTATTCCAGACAATGCGACGTTTTGGCCGACTCAATGTGGCCTTTCTCAAGCATAAAACAACCAGTGTGAACAAACACTTAAATAAGCAAAGTGGGAGGGTTCATTACAACATTTGACCAATTATGCAAATTCATAGTGACATCATATATGCAGTGAATCAAATAGTGATATAATATTCATATTGTTAATGTACACAATCAAATAAACAAACGTGCATACATAGGTAAACGTTTATATAAACGTGCATGAAAACATGAGCTATACGTGACTACTGTGCAACACTCCAGTTAAAAGTTAGCAACCACAGTTGCTTTCTCCCTAAGTTACAGGATATCATCTGCTGGGGGGGGCTAATGGCTGCGATCACTATAGAAGCGGCGTCTCGATCTGTACACTGCGCGTGCGTTGTGTACGTCATTATCTAACGCAAACAAACAACGCATACTAAGTACGCAAAATGCGTACGTAATTTGCGTAAACCCACGATGTGTACACTGTACAGTCAGCATACACCTAATGAGTTCACGCAAATGCGTGTGTACGTAATTGTAAATATGCATAGAGGGTGACCATGGTTAGGGCAGACGACCTAATCAGAGCTATCACTAGCACCCTATAAGATGTGGTGACAGAAGTACACAATACCATTAGTCCATTTTATTCATATTGTGGCCACAGTACATCCGGGTACCACTCTCTAGATATAAGATAAACTTGATGAGAGGCTGTAACAGGTACTGACTGGGACCACGCCACGCAAATTACATATATGGCGAAGACCCCAGGATCGACAGCCTACCGGGGCACACTAGACCGCCAAACGACGGACCCGGGTACCACCAGAAGTGTAAGAGACCATCTACGGCGTGTTACCGTCATGGATCACTCCCTACAACATAGCCCGCTCTCCAGTACCCCAACCTACTGCTAAGTATGACATGCGAGTGTACCCACTGATAAAGTCTAAAGGACTCGGTATTGTCATCTCCATCTCCAAATAAGCGTATTCATTATCAGTGCATACATGGGTCTGTCCACTAGCCAATGCACCCAGATTGTGTGGTTCATAAAGAAAGCAGTGTAAGATCAGGGCAATGAAATAAACAATACAGAAAAAGCAACCAAGCCTCTCCCCCTGCTGATGATCTTCCAATAACCGGTCCATTTTAAAAATCACTGAGGTCCTTTCTCACTGCTTGAGAAAAGTCCCAGTAAGAGGACTGAAACGTCACTCTGGTGAAAGAGAAGAAAGTAAAGAACACCACTTTTTGAAGCACATTTTTGGGAGTGTCGTGGAATTATTTTCTTTATCTGTCTATCTATCTATTTACTTTCTTTCAGTCTATCTATCTATTGTTATGTCTATATTCTTTCCTTCTTTCTGTCTGTCTGTCTATCTATCTATCTACTTTCTTTCTATCATCTATCTATCTATCTATCTATCTATTTGTATTTCTATCTATCTATCTATCTATCTATCTATCTATTTGTATTTCTTTCTTTCTTTCTTTCTTTCTTTCTTTCTTTCTTTCTTTCTTTCTTTCTTTCTTTCTATCTATCTATCTATTGTTATGTCTATATTCTTTCCTTCTATTGTCTGTTTGTCTATCTATCTATCTATCTATCTATCTATCTATTCTCTCTGAACTACTATCTAATAATCTAAACTTAGCTACTTGGTATAACATTTGCGTCTTACATAAAAAGAGATTTCCCATTTGCTCAGGTTGGAAATGCCATGTTATTTAGCAAGTGACTATCTTGTTAAGAGAGATTTTTTTAATTTAAGGGCAGACGGGATGTTAGCATACTGCATGAAGTGGCAGATGTGTCTTGTCTGCGCAACTGAGGATCCTATTACTGTATTTCCTTAGTAACGACATTGAGAAGAAAACCCAGGGACACCGCGCTAAATGGCATTAGAAACCTTGCTTTACTTCTGCACATTCAACAACTTTTAACCCGTGTTTACTCAAAGGCACAAGGGTCTGCTCGCTGCATGCTGGGAGGCCATCTGCTCCTTGTCGGGGAGAAATCCTCTTGTATCCTGGATTTCTGCTGGATACTACTGTATATGGACGTCAGAAGAGCACTGTAAAGGGCTGGGGATATAAACTAGTGGCCTCTCTAAGCATATGGTGCTCACTTATAGTAAAACAGGACATAAAATGCAATATATAGAATCAGATATAAATAGATTTAATCATAAGACGCAACAAGTGCCCAGTGCCAAAGTCTAAAAAAACACTAAGGGGCACATTTATTAAGACTGGCATTTTAGACGCCGGTCTTAATAAACCCTGCGCTGGCCTCTACATAACTTCAGCAGATCCACCGCCACTTACAGATGTAAGACAGCTTCCTCGCCATACATTTAAACCATTTTCTATGCCTAAAACAGGCATAGAAAATGATACATGAGACAGGCTTCCCGTCCCCTTCCCCGCCCACTTTTTTATGTTTATTCTGTTTTTACATAGTAACATAGTAACATAGTTTGTAAGGCCGAAAAAAGACATCTGTCCATCCAGTTCAGCCTGTTTTCCTACAAGTTGATCCAGGGGAAGGCAAAAAAAACCCTGTGAGGTAGAAGCCAATTTTCCTCACTTTAGGGGGAAAAATTCCTTCCAGGCAATCAGAATAACTCCCTGGATCAACGACCCATCTCTAGTAACTATAACCTGTAATATTATTACACTCCAGAAATACATCCAGGCCCTTCTTGAACTCTCTTAGTGAACTTACCATCACCACCTCCTCAGGCAGAGAGTTCCATAGTCTCACTGCTCTTACCGTAAAGAATCCTCTTCTATGTTTATGTACAAACCTTCTTTCCTGCAGACGCAGAGGATGTCCCCTCGTCACAGTCACAGTCCTCGGGATAAATAGATGATGGAGAGATCTCTGTACTGACGTCTGATATATTTATACATAGTTATTAGATCTCCCCTCAGTCGTCTTTTTTCTAAAGTGAATAACCCTAATTTTGATAATCTTTCTGGGTACTGTAGTCCACCCATTCCAGTTATTACTTTAGTTGCCCTCCTCTGAACCCTCTCCAGCTCTGCTATGTCTGCCTTGTTCACAGGAGCCCAGAACTGTACACAGTACTCCATATGTGGTCTGACTAGTGATTTGTAAAGTGGCAGGACTATGTTCTCATCACGGGCATCTATGCCTCTTTTGATGCAACCCATTATCTTATTGGCCTTGGCAGCAGCTGTCTGACACTGGTTCTGCAGCTTAGTTTGCTGTTCACTAAAATTCCTAGGTCTTTTTCCATGTCAGAGTTACCCAATGCTTTACCATTTAGTATGTACTGGTGACTTGCATTATTCCTTCCCATATGCATAACCTTACATTTGTCAGTGTTAAACCTCATCTGCCACTTTTCTGCCCAAGCCTCCAGTCTATCCAGATCCTGCTGTAGCAGTGCACTGTCCTCCTCTGTGTTAATTACTTTACACAGTTTAGTGTCATCTGCAAAAATTGATATTTTACTGTGCAAGCTTTCTACAAGATCATTAATAAATATATTGAAGAGAATAGGACCCAATACAGACCCCTGTGGTACCCCACTAGTGACAGTGACCCAATCTGAGTATGTACCGTTAATAACCACCCTCTGTTTTCTATCACTAAGCCAGTTACTTACCCACATACAGACATTTTCTCCCAGGCCAAGCATTCTCATTTTGTATACTAACCTTTT
>ONZH01001071.1:0-88143 GCA_900303285.1 Rhinella marina | reverse complement strand
CCCATCCTCCCCAATACTATCCTGGCAAAACAGTCCACCTGAAAAGTGCACCAATAGAATTAATTATCTGCCGGTGCTGTTAACAAATAGTGTAACAGGCCCCATAAAAAGCGCCACTGCGACGCACTGGACCCCTATAGCTACGCCGTGACATTGACAACAGAGATCAGCTAGGTTTTCTGAATGGGTGAGGCAGTCCAACTGAAAAGGTGGGACTTTCCATATACAGCCTTTACTATAAGCTACCCTCAGACCACACCCCACCCTTATGCAAAAGCTACATTGTCATTGGTACCTGAAAGGTTGTTGGCGACCCCAATAGTTTTCAGGAGGCCTGTTGACCTGCCTGTTAAAAAATAAGTCTAGTTCACAACTCTGTCATTGTCATACCCCCTAGGCGACACTAGTAAAATGCCATGGAGACCAGCTACAAGAGGTGAGATTATGCGTAAAAATAATTCCATGTATTTTCTATTTTTGTAGATGACACTAAGCACAGTATGTAGTACTGTGCAGTCTATGGAAGATGTCATAAAACACAAGCTGACTTAAACACACAGAGTGACTGGGTGTCAACTGGCAAATGAGGTTCAATGTGGATAAATGTAAAATTATGCATCTTGGTAGTAATGATTTATAGTCCTGGGGGATGTAACCACTGGGAGAGTCATTGTAGAGAAGAATTTAGGTGTCCTGGTAGATGGTAGATTAAATTAACAGCATACAATGTCAATCAGCTGCTTCTAAGTAGAGATGAGCGAGTAGTGAAATATTCGAAAGTTCGAAATTCGATTCGAATAGACTGCGAAATTCGATCTATTCGAGGCCGGATATCGAATCCCATTAAAGTCTATGGGAAAAAAATGCTCGCCACTTGGAAATCTCAATTCGACCACTTGGAGGTCACCAAGTCCACCCTGGAACCTCAGAAAAGGATGCCAACACTGCTGGAATGCAACTGGGACAGCAGGGGAAGCATGTCTGGGTGCATATAACGCGCCCAAGTCGCACTATTACGCCACTATCACAGCCTCTCAACAATACACTCCAAACACAATCTAACCTCTCTGTAAAGTGAGACCATACAAGGAAACCTTCTTTCCTCTACATTGCCATGGACCCCAAGCCAAACTAGACAAAAAAGAAGATAAAATTCTGCACCCCTTAAAATCACGTTGCCTATGACAACCACAGATGGCATAAGCAAAGGGGAAAGCAAATAGACCCCACCCCTAATTGTCATTGTGTGTGTGAGATGTGGTCAGACATGTCTTCTTTAAAATGTAAAAACAACTCAAACACATGCAGAAGCCTTAAAATGCCCAAATTGTTGGCGCTTGAGATGTCAGTGACCCGACCTGGCCCAGTGTCATGTCTAGCAGGTAAAGCAGTGGGGATGTTGAGGATGCGTAGGACCGCAAAGGCAGGAAGAGGCCGTGGGCTGGCCAGAGGCTCATGGAAAATTTTTGTGGCGGCCCAAGAGGTGACACCTCTTAAAAATTATGTGGAGGCCCAAGAGGTGAGACCTCTTAAAAATTATGTGGAGGCCCAAGAGGTGAGACCTGTTAAACATTTTGTGGAGGCCCAAGAGGTGAGACGTATTAAAAATTATGTGGAGGCCCAAGAGGGGAGACCCGTTAAAAATTATGTGGAGGCCCAAGAGGTGACCCTCTAAAAATTAATGTGGACCAAGAGGTGACCTCTTAAAAATTATGTGAGGCCCAAAGGTGAGACCTCTTAACATTTTGTGGAGGCCCAAGAGGTGACACCTCTTAAAAATTATGTGGAGGCCCAAGAGGTGAGACCTCTTAAAAATTATGTGAGGCCCAAGAGGTGAGACCTCTTAAACATTTTGTGGAGGCCCAAGAGTGAGACCTCTTAAACATTTTGTGGAGGCCAAGAGGTGAGACCTCTTAAAATTATGTGGAGGCCCAAGAGGTGAGACCTGTTAAAGATTTTGTGGAGGCCCAAGAGGTGAGACGTATTAAAAATTATGTGGAGGCCCAAGAGGGGAACCTGTTAAAGATTTTGTGGAGCCCAAGAGGTGAGACGTATTAAAAATTATGTGGAGCCCAAGAGGGGAGACCTGTTAAAGATTTTTGTGGAGGGGCCCAAGAGGTGAGACGTATTAAAAATTATGTGGAGGCCCAAAGAGGGGAGACCTCGTTAAAGATTTTGTGGAGGCCCAAGAGGTGAGACGTATTAAAAATTATGTGGAGGCCCAAGAGGGGAGACCCGTTAAAAATTATGTGGAGGCCCAAGAGGTTGAGACCTGTTAAACATTTTGTGGAGGCCCAAGAGGTGAGACGTATTAAAATTATGTGGAGCCCAAGAGGGGGAGACCTCTTAAAAATTGTGGAGGCCCAAGAGGTGAGACCTGTTAAACATTTATGTGGAGGCCCAAGAGGTGAGACGTATTAAAAATTATGTGGAGGCCAAGAGGGGAGACCCGTTAAAATTTATTGTGGAGGCCCAAGAGGTGGACACCTCTTAAAGAATTATGTGGTAGGCCCAAGAGGTGCAGTACCTTCTTAAAAATTATGTGGAGGCCCCAAGACGGTGAGACCCTCTTAAACATTTTGTGGCAGGCCGCCAAGAGGTGACATCCTCTTAAAAATTATGTGGAGGCCCAAGAGGTGCAAGACCTCTTAAAAATTATGTGGAGGCCCAAGAGGTGAGACCTCCTTAAACATTTTGTGGGGCCCAAGATGTGAGGACCTCTTAAACATTTTTGTGGAGGCCCCAAGAGGTTGACCTCTTAAAAAATTATGTGGAGGCCCAAGAGGTGAGACCTGTTAAAGATTTTGTGGAGGCCCAAGAGGTGAGACGGTATAAAAATTAATGTGGAGGCCCAAGAGGGGAGACCTGTTAAGATTTTGTGGAGGCCCAAGAGGTGAGACGTATTAAAATTACTGTGGAGGCCCAAGAGGGGAGACCCGGTTAAAAATTATGTGGAGGCCCAAGAGGTGAGACCTGTTTAAACATTTTGTGGAGGCCTCAAGATGGTGAGGGTACGCTATTAAAAATTATGTGGGAGGCCCAAGAGGGGAGACCTCTTAAATTATGTGGAGGCCCAATGAGGTGAGACCTCGTAAACATTTTGCCCGGCCCAAGAGGTGGAGAACCTCTTAAAAATTTATGTGGAGGCCCAAGAGGTGAGACCCTCTTAAACACTTTTAGTGGAGGCCCAAGAGGTTGAGCCATAAATATAAAAATTTTTCTGATTTACGGACCAATCTACGGCGGTTAAGGAGGAGGAGGAGAGAAGGCGTGGAAGGAGGAAATGGCACTTCATACACATGGCACTTCACTTTTGGCTGCTTTCCACTGTTGGAGAAGCAAAGTCCGGGTCAATCCACTTGCTGTTCATTTTGATTAGCGTCAGCCTGTCGGCACTGTCGGTTGACAGGCGGCTGCGCTTATCGGTGATAATGCCCCCGGCAGCGCGGAACACCCTTTCTGATAGCACGCTGGCGGCAGGGCAGGCAAGCACCTCCAAGGCGTACAGGGACAGTTCCAGCCACGTGTCCAACTTGGATTGCGAAGACCCAGTACAGTTTGTTCTCCACTATCCGGACAACACGTGTGTCCCGGGAAAAGCAGCCCAGCATGAAGTCAGCCATGTGTGCCAGACTCTGAATAGGTATGACGTCACTGCCCCCACCAGAAGGATCACTTGCCATTTCCTCCTCTTCCTCTTCCGCCTCCTCTCCGCCCCATCCGCGCTGAACCAATGGGACGCGCACAGCCTGACTGCTACCCTCGCCGCCAGCATCCTCCTCCTCTTCCACAGCCACCTCCACGTCGTCCTCCTCCTCCTCATCCTCCTCCTCCTGCAACTGCCACCGTGAAGCAGACAAAAGTGTGGTCTGACTGTGTAGCTCCGTTGCGTCTCCTCCTGCCCCCGTCTCCTCTGTGTGCAATGCGTTCTCCTTATTGCGATGAGGGATTCTTTAAGGACGCATAGGAGCGGGATGGTTTACGCTCGCCCTGCTGGCTGTGGCCTCACTTCTCTGTCTGAACTGTCCTCTGCCTGTGGACATCCCTCTGCCTGTGGACATCCCTCTGCCTGTGGACATCCCTCTGCCTGTGGACATGCCTCTGCCTGTGGACATCCCTCTGCCTGTGGACATTCCTCTGCCTGTGGACATCCCTCTGCCTCTTGCTGCCTTTTTCGTGCTGCGCAGACCACCACCTCTCCACTGCTTTCCTCGCTGGACATCACCCTGGACCGGGTCAGTATCGGACAGTACAAAGCGGTGGTACATTTCATACTCCAGCCGTGGCCTGTTTTCATTCTCCCAATGCCTTGAGACATGTACTGAATGTAAATGAAGGTGTTGTAATCGCGTCTCTCTGTGACAATAGCTCGATACTATCAACTGCCAATTTTATTTTTAACTTTTTTTTTTTTTTTAGCGAACAGTTTTTTTCAACTTACTGATGTTTTCCAGTCTCTGTTTGGAAACTTTCTATGACTTTTTTCGTACTGGGTGCATTTGGTATAAATATGCAGAGAGTTATTTATGGTTTAATCGCAGAACGATGCAAAGGGAAAGCGTCGTCTAAAGGAGAATCATTTACCTCAGATAATTCAACCAGCAACTATGGCCCCCAACAGCATTTCCGCGCCCCCGTCCTCGTCCACGTCCTATTTCCGCTAGCCCCCCTCCGCATTTTATTTTTTTTGGTTACAATATTTTGCCTTCACAGCCGTGAAATAATTTTGCAAGAGAACGCACAGTACAGTTGCCAATTATAAGGCCTAATATTTTAGAGTTCAAGGTACACAGCCGTGTACTAACTTTTCAGACGGTGGGTATTAACACCAGGTATTTAAAGAATTTTGCAAGAGAACGCACAGTACAGTTGCCAATTATAAGGCCTAATATTTTATAGTATAATTATGTGGATGCCCAAGAGGTGAGACCTGTTAAAAATTTTGTGGAGGCCCAAGAGGTGAGCCATAAATATATACATTTTTCTTATTTACGGAGCAATTCTACGGCGGTTAAGGAGGAGGAGGAGGAGGAGGTGGAGGAGGAAATGGCACTTCATACAGATGGCACTTCACTTTTGGCTGCTTTCCACTGTTAACCTCTTAAACCTTTTGTGGAGGCCCAAAAGGTGAGACCTGTTAAAAATTATGTGGAGGCCCAAGAGGTGAGACCTGTTAAACATTTGTGGAGGCCCAAGAGGTGAGACCTGTTAAACATTTTGTGGAGACCCAAGAGGTGAGACCCGTTAAAAATTATGTGGAGGCCCAATAGGTGAGACCTGTTAAACATTTTGTGGAGACCCAAGAGGTGAGACCCGTTAAAAATTATGTGGAGGCCCAATAGGTGAGACCTGTTAAACATTTTGTGGAGGCCCAAGAGGTGAGACCTGTTAAACATTTTGTGGAGGCCCAAGAGGTGAGACCTGTTAAAAAATTATGTGGAGGCCCAAGAGGTGAGCCATAAATATATACATTTTTCTTATTTACGGAGCAATTCTACGGCGGTTAAGGAGGAGGAGGAGGAGGAGGAGGTGGAGGAGGAAATGGCACTTCATACAGATGGCACTTCACTTTTGGCTGCTTTCCACTGTTAACCTCTTAAACCTTTTGTGGAGGCCCAAAAGGTGAGACCTGTTAAAAATTATGTGGAGGCCCAAGAGGTGAGACCTGTTAAACATTTGTGGAGCCCAAGAGGTGAGACCTGTTAAACATTTTGTGGAGACCCAAGAGGTGAGACCCGCTTAAAAATTATGTGGAGGCCCAATAGGTGAGACCTGTTAAACATTTTGTGGAGACCCAAGAGGTGAGACCTGTTAACATTTGTGGAGGCCCAAGAGGTGAGACCTGTTAAACATTTTGTGGAGGCCCAAGAGGTGAGACCTGTTAAACATTTTGTGGAGGCCCAAGAGGTGAGACCTGTTAAAAATTATGAGGAGGCCCAAGAGGTGAGACCTCTTAAAAATTATTTTGAGGCCCAAGAGGTGAGACCGGTTAAAAATTATGAGTAGGCCCAAGAGGTGAGACCTGTTAAAAATTATGAGGAGGCCCAAGAGGTGAGACCTCTTAAACATTTTGTGGGGGCCCAAGAGGTTGAAACCTCTTAAACATTTTGTGCAGGCCCAAGAGGTGAGACCGGTTAAAAATTATGTTGAGGCCCAAGAGGTGAGACCGGTTAAAAATTATGTTGAGGCCCAAGAGGTGAGACCGGTTAAAAATTATGTTGAGGCCCAAGAGGTGAGACCGGTTAAAAATTATGAGTAGGCCCAAGAGGTGAGACCTCTTAAACATTTTGTGGAGGCCCAAGAGGTGAGCCATAGACATATACATTTTTCTTATTTACGGAGCAATTCTACGGCGGTAAAGGAGGAGGAGGAGGAGGAGGTGGAGGAGGAAATGGCACTTCATACAGATGGCACTTCACTTTTGGCTGCTTTCCACGGTTGGAGAAGCAAAGTCCGGGTCAATCCACTTGCTGTTCATTTTGATTAGCGTCAGCCTGTCGGCACTGTCGGTTGACAGGCGGCTGCGCTTATCGGTTATAATGCCCCCGGCTGCGCTGAACACCCTTTCTGATAGCACGCTGGCGGCAGGGCAGGCAAGCACCTCCAAGGCGTACAGGGACAGTTCCAGCCACGTGTCCAACTTGGAGACCCAGTAAGTGTAGGACGCCGAGGGATCGGGGAGGACAGGGTTACGGTCTGCCAGGTACTCCCGCAACATCCGCCGATACTTGTCCCTCCTGCTGATAGCGGGCCCCGCAGTGATGGAAGTTGCACGAGGGGGTGCCATGAACGTGTCCCACACCTTGGAGAGTGTTCCCCTGGTGGCTGTGGGCCTGATGGATGTTGTGGGACTCTGGGAGACCCTCTCCTCTCTGCCGCCAGCGATGGTGGGTGGGAAAATCTCCATCATGTTCTGCACGAGTTCCCTCTGGTATTCCAGCAATCGATTCGTCCTCTCCTCTACCGGAATAAAAGAGGAGACGTTATCTTTATACCGGGGGTCCAGGAGTGCGAAGACCCAGTACAGTTTGTTCTCCACTATCCGGACAACACGTGTGTCCCGGGAAAAGCAGCCCAGCATGAAGTCAGCCATGTGTGCCAGACTCTGAATAGGCATGACCTCACTGCCCCCACCAGAAGGATCACTTGCCATTTCCTCCTCTTCCTCTTCCGCCTCCTCTCCGCCCCATCCGCGCTGAACCAATGGGACGCACACAGCCTGACTGCTACCCTCGCCGCCAGCATCCTCCTCCTCTTCCACAGCCACCTCCACGTCGTCCTCCTCCTCATCCTCCTCCTCCTGCAACTGCCACCGTGAAGCAGACAAAAGTGTGGTCTGACTGTGTAGCTCCGTTGCGTCTCCTCCTACCCCCGTCTCCTCTGCGTGCAATGCGTTCTCCCTTATTGCGATGAGCGATTCTTTAAGGACGCCTAGGAGCGGAATGGTTACGCTCACTATAGCGTCCTCGCTGCTGACCTTCTTGGTGGACTCCTCAAAGATACGCAGTACATCGCATATGTCTGCCATCCATGGCCACTCGTGGTTGGCAAACTGAGGGAGCTGAGTTGGAGGCACGCGTGGATTCATTATCTGGTACTCCATCAATGCTCTCTGCTGCTCACACACCCTGGCCAACATGGAATAGGTGGAATTCCAGCGAGTCGGCAGGTCGCACAACAGCCGATGTTCAGGCAAATGGAGGCGTTGCTGGAGTTTTTTTAAGCTAGCAGCAGCTACAGTTGACTTCCGAAAGTGAGCGCACAAGCGCCGCACTTTCACCAGTAGCTCTGCCAGGTTGGGGTAAGTCTTCAGAAATTTTTGGACTACCAGATTAAAAACGTGGGCCAGGCATGGTACGTGATTGAGTTCGGCAAGCTCCAGAGCCGCCACCAGGTTACGGCCGTTATCGCACACGACCATGCCTGGTCCTAGCTGCAGCGGCGACAGCCACATCTCCGTCTGCTGCAATATGGCGTCCCTCACCTCTGGGGCGCTGTGCTTCCTGTCGCCCAAGCTGATGAGCTTTAGCACCGCCTGCTGACGTCTCCCCGCGCCAGTGCTGCAACGCTTCCAGCTAGCGGCTGAGGGAGATGTTAAGGCACAGGAGGAGGAGGAGGAGGAGGAGGAGGGGGGTTTATCAGAACCCATGCTGGCAATCTTGGGCGGGGGTGGTAGGTAGGCCGTCTCTGTTTGCGACCCCGTCCCCGCCTCCACTACATTCACCCAGTGTGCCGTCAGAGAAATGTATCGTCCCTGGCCGCAAGCGCTTGTCCATGAGTCGGTGGTCAAGTGGACCTTTGCGCTGACTGCGTACCTCAGGGCCCGCCTGATGTTACGCGACACGTGCTGGTGCAGGGCGGGGACGGCACTCCGGGAAAAGTAGTGGCGGCTAGGGACGGAATAGCGAGGTGCGGCAGCCGCCATCAGGTCGCGGAAGGCCTGCGTCTCCACAAGCCTAAACGGCAACATCTCCAGGGCCAGCAGTTTGGAGATGTGGCAGTTTAAGGCTTGGGCTTGGGGGTGACTCGAGGCGTACTTCCGCCTGCGGTCGAACGCCTGCGAGATGGACAGTTGTTGGGACGAGGAGTGTGAAGGTGCAGGCGAAGAGGCGGGGGAAGGGGCGGGGGAAGGGGAGGCTGAAGGAGAAGGCCCCAAAGTAGCAGAGGCAGAGGCAGAGGCAGATGTGGAGGTGTCCTGGCTGGAGGTCTGGACCGCAGTGGCAGCACACAACAAAGGGGAAGAGGCAGTGGCAGCAAGACCGGGCGCAGTTTGTATTGCGTTTGCTCTCTCCCACTCAGCCCAGTGCTTGAATTCCAAGTGACGCCGCATGCCTGAGGTGGTCAGATTGCTCTTCTCAGAGCCCCTACTCAGTTTTGAGTGGCAGAGTGTGCAAACCGCGCTCAGTTTGTCATCCGCACAAACATTAAAATATCTCCACACCACAGAAGTACGAGGCCTCGATGGGGGAGCTTCGCGCGACTGGCCGCTGGCGGGAACAGCTTCGGCCCTGCTGGCTGTGGCCTCACTTCTCTGTCTGAACTGTCCTCTGCCTGTGGCCATCCCTCTGCCTGTGGCCATCCCTCTGCCTGTGGCCATCCCTCTGCCTGTGGACATCCCTCTGCCTGTGGACATCCCTCTGCCTGTGGACATCCCTCTGCCTCTTGCTGCCTTTTTCGGTGCTGCGCAGACCACCACCTCTCCACTGCTTTCCTCGCTGGACATCACCCCTGGCCAAGTGGGGTCGGTCATTTCGTCATCCACCAGCTCCTCTTCCACTTCCTCACTCTGCTCCTCCTCCTGCCCACTGGACATTCCAACAGCCTCCCTTGATGGCAACTGCGTCTCATCATCATCATCGCTCATGATAACAGATGCTGGCTCAGGGTCCACATCAGCAGGAGATGGCGAAAACTCCAGTGTTTGGGCATCACTACAAACAAATTCCTCTGCTAGCTCCTGGGATTCTTCCGGCACATCTGAAAAAGGACCCGAAAAGAGCTCCTGGGAGGGGTCAAGGGTGGGATGACTCTGTTGGCCAGGTGTGGAGGAAGGAGGGTCAGAGTGAGACTGTGTGGATGACTGGCTGGTGGACAACTGTGTGGAAGCGCTATCGGCTATCCATTGCACCACCTGTTCAACCTGCTCAGGCCTCAACAGCGGTGTAACCCGCCCCCTGCTTAACTGTCCCATAAAGGCAGGGATTCTGGATGAGCGGGATCCTGGCTGATCCTCACCAGCACACATTGTATCCCCACTGGCTTCAACAAGGCCCCCAACAGCATTTCCGCGCCCCCGTCCTCGTCCACGTCCACGTCCTATTCCGCTAGCCCCCCTCCGCATTTTATTTTTTTTTTGTTGCAAATACAATATTTGGGTATATAATTAGGTATGTGAAATACTTTAGCAAGAGAACGCACAGTACAGTGGCCTATTAAAAGGCCTAGATATTGTATATTTCAAAGTACACAGCCGTGTACTAACTGAACAGACGGTGGGTATTTACACCAGGTATGTGAGATAATTTAACAAGAGAACGCACAGTACAGTGGCCTATTAAAATGCCTAGATATTGTATATTTCAAAGTACAAAGCCGTGTAGTAACTGAACAGACGGTGGGTATTTACACCAGGTATGTGAGATAATTTAGCAAGAGAACGCACAGTACAGTGGCCTATTAAAATGCCTAGATATTGTATATTTCAAAGTACAAAGCCGTGTAGTAACTGAACAGACGGTGGGTATTTACACCAGGTATGTGAGATAATTTAGCAAGAGAACGCACAGTACAGTGGCCTATTAAAATGCCTAGATATTGTATATTTCAAAGTACAAAGCCGTGTAGTAACTGAACAGACGGTGGGTATGTTACACCAGGTATGTGAGATAATTTAACAAGAAAACGCACAGTACAGTGGCCTATTAAATGGCCTAGATATTGTATATTTCAAAGTACAAAGCCGTGTAGTAACTGAACAGACGGTGGGTATTTACACCAGGTATGTGAGATAATTTAACAAGAGAACGCACAGTACAGTGGCCTATTAAATGGCCTAGATATTGTATATTTCAAAGTACAAAGCCGTGTAGTAACTGAACAGACGGTGGGTATTTACACCAGGTATGTGAGATAATTTAACAAGAGAACGCACAGTACAGTGGCCTATTAAAATGCCTAGATATTGTATATTTCAAAGTACACAGCCGTGTAGTAACTGAACAGACGGTGGGTATTTACACCAGGTATGTGAGATAATTTAACAAGAGAACGCACAGTACAGTGGCCTATTAAAATGCCTAGATATTGTATATTTCAAAGTACACAGCCGTGTAGTAACTGAACAGACGGTGGGTATTTACACCAGGTATGTGAGATAATTTAGCAAGAGAACGCACAGTACAGTGGCCTATTAAAATGCCTAGATATTGTATATTTCAAAGTACAAAGCCGTGTAGTAACTGAACAGACGGTGGGTATTTACACCAGGTATGTGAGATAATTTAGCAAGAGAACGCACAGTACAGTGGCCTATTAAAATGCCTAGATATTGTATATTTCAAAGTACACAGCCGTGTACTAACTGAACAGACGGTGGGTATTAACACCAGGTATGTGAGATAATTTAGCAAGAGAACGCACAGTACAGTGGCCTATTAAAATGCCTAGATATTGTATATTTCAAAGTACAAAGCCGTGTAGTAACTGAACAGACGGTGGGTATTTACACCAGGTATGTGAGATAATTTAGCAAGAGAACGCACAGTACAGTGGCCTATTAAAATGCCTAGATATTGTATATTTCAAAGTACACAGCCGTGTACTAACTGAACAGACGGTGGGTATTTACACCAGGTATGTGAGATAATTTAGCAAGAGAACGCACAGTACAGTGGCCTATTAAAATGCCTAGATATTGTATATTTCAAAGTACACAGCCGTGTAGTAACTGAACAGACGGTGGGTATTTACACCAGGTATGTGAGATAATTTAGCAAGAGAACGCACAGTACAGTGGCCTATTAAAATGCCTAGATATTGTATATTTCAAAGTACACAGCCGTGTACTAACTGAACAGACGGTGGGTATTTACACCAGGTATGTGAAATTATTTAGCAAGAGAACGCACAGTACAGTTGCCAATTAAAAGGCCTAGATATTGTATATTTCAAGGTACACAGCAGTAGTGCCAAATATAGTTTGGTATGTAGCAGAGCACCTAATACACCACTAATGCCTCTCTCTGTCCCTACTCCAGCAGCTATCCCTGAATACAGCAGCCGTTCTCTGTAAAGTCTATATTGTAGTAAAGCTATCACTGAAGTCCACTGTAGTAGCCCTGATAAGGGCTTTTATTCACGCTCCTGCCTGTCCAACAGCTAAAATCTGTCTCTCCCTTCTCCAGCCTCTGTCCCTGACTAAGTTCACGCAGCATATGCGTACGAGCAGGAAGAGCTGAGTTTTTATGATTCGAGGTCACATGGTTTTTCCAGCCAATCCATGTAGACGCTGTTTTCGCGCTGCCAGCGTGCTCAGCGTGCCTGTCATACCCCCCTGCATGTTGATTGGTGGAAAAAGAGCGCCAGGGAAGGTGGGAGGGGAAACGAATTCTAAGTGCGCCATCGCCGTTATACTCGATTGAAATCGAGTGTGCCGAATATCGTAGTATTCGATCGAATACCAGCTCGATCGAACACTACTCGCTCATCTCTACTTCTAAGGCCACCAGGATATTGTCATGCATTAAATGGGGCAGGGATGTAATATTACCACTTTACAAAGGGTTGGTGCGGCCTCATCTGGAATATGCAGTTCAGTTCTGGGCAGCAGTCTGTAGAAAGGACACAGCTGGAAAAAGTACAGAGGAGAACGACTAAACTGATAAGGGGCCTGTAGGCTGTAGCGTCAGGTGAACAAAGAGTTGCACGACGACAGTGTGGAAGCAGCATTAGCATCAGGAGACCAGAGAGGCAAGACAACAGTGTGGTGGTGGCAGTGGCAGCAGACTACAGAGTGGCAGGACGACAGTGTGTAGGCAGCGTTAGCATCAGGAGCAGCATACAGAATGGCACGACAACAGTGTTTAGGCAGCAGTAGCATCAGGAGACCACAGAATAGCACGAAGACAGTGTGGAGGTGGCAGTGGCAGCAGCAGCAGACTACAGAGTGGCACGGTGACAGTGTGTAGGCAGCAGTACCATCAGGAGCAGCATACAGAGTGGCACGACAACAATGTTGAGGTGGCAGAGGCAACAGCAGCAGTCTACAGAGTGGCACAATGACAGTGTGTGGGCGGCAGTAGCATCAGGAGCAGCATGCAGAGTGGAACGAGTGGTACGATGACGATGTACGAGTGTGGAGGTGACAGTAGCAGCAGACTACAGAGTGGCACGACAGTGTATAGGCAACAGTAGCATCAGGAGACCACAGAGTGGCACGGCGACAGTGTGGAGGTGGCAGTGGCAGCAGCAGCAGACTACATAGTGGCATGACAACAGTGTAGAGGTGGCAGTGGCAACAGCAGCAGACTACAGAGTGGTACTACGACAGTGTGTGGGCGGCAGTAGCATCAGGAGCAGCATACAGAGTGGCACAATGACAGTGTAAAGGTGGCAGTGGCAGCAGATGTAGCATCAGGAGACCACAGAGTGGCATGACGACAGTGTGGAGGCAGTGGTAGCATCAGGAGCAGCATACAGAGTGGCACGACGACAGTGTGGAGGTGGCAGTGCCAGCAGCAGCAGACTACAGAGTGGCAGGATGACAGTGTGGAGGCAGCAGTAGCATCAGGAGACTACAGAGTGGCACGATGACAGTGTGGAGGTGGAAGTAGCATCAGGAGACAAGAGTGGCACAATGACAGTGTGGTGGTGGCAGTGGCAGCAGCAGTAGCATCAGGAGACCACAGAGTCTCCTCACGGCGATTAAGGCACTCTCTCCCCAAAGAGAAATAGTACCCTGAAACCCTGACAAGCCTCTGTCAAGAGCAAGCCTGCTAGTTTGGCGCAAAAGAATCCGGATTGGACGTCCTTGAATATTATAATTAATATTCTTTTTATTTTTTGTATGAAAGGTGCAAAGTATAGGTCACAACGCTTATATAGTATACAGACCTTAAAAAAAACGCCTGAAAACCGCGTGTGTGGGCGGAGCATGTGGTGGTGTCAAGATAAACATTATGAGAGCCAGAATAAAATGAAAATAAGCATCAGCCAATCCTACATAAATGCTATTCTTAAACAGAACATGTCAGTACTGGAGAGGTGTGAAAAATAGTAATATAATAGGCAATGATAGCTAATAGCGATCATGTGACCTGGCTTGGAACGCAAACCAGGAAGTGCGTCCAACCAGGTTACTAAGACAGGAGTCAGAAATTATGACGTGTTTGGTCATGTGATCGGAGGTATCCCGTTCACGTGATCCACACAAAAGTAAAAAGAAATATGCTAAAATGTACATAGAGAGTATATAAAATGGTAGCGGCTCCTATTGAGGAAAAGACCAATGGAATAAAATGATGGCGCTACCCTACGTTGGTACGCCCGGTCCGGTCACTGAATGAAGTATATAATGGAGCCTAGGAAACCAGATGGCCTTGCCAGATGGGCGTCGCCAAAGAAGAGGCTGGACTTGGAATCCCAACTAGAAGATCCATTACCCTGCGGCTGCATCATCCGGAGGAGACACGGTCCACACCTCTTTTTTTACTACGCAAGCTATAGTGTTGTGCCTAATGCACAACCTTATAAGGTGAGCCTCCAACATTATTGTTTGCTGTCTCCCTATTTTTACATGCTTCACGATTGTGCGCCTTTGTCTTTGTTTCCTCTCTCTCATGAGTAAGGTCTAAGGACGTCCACTAACCATATCTGCCCTGATGAGAGGCAATCACCCCGAAACAGATGTCTTCAGATGAGGTGCTTTTTTAATATCCGAGTCATGTCTCAAGGCTTATTTAAAAAACTGAACATTGACTTATCGGATAGCTGCCTTTCATCTGGTGACATTAGAGGCAGAGCTTGTTAAGAGCTTATTTGAATCCCTTTTCCTCCCAGAATTCCAGAAAACCATGAATGGCCTATAAGTCTCCTCACGCTGATTAAGCCACTCACTCCCCAAGGAGAGATAGTACCCTGAGACCACAGAGTGGCATGAAGAAAGCGTGTAGGCAGAAGTAGCATCAGGAGATCACAGAGTGACACAACAACAGTGTGGAGGTGGCAGTTGCATCAGGAGACCACAATGGCACGATGACAGTGTGGTGGTGGCTGTGGCAGCAGGCTACAGAGTGGCACGATGACAGTGTGTAAGCAGCAGTAGTATCAGGAGAACACAGAGTGGCACAACGACAGTGTGGAGGTGGCAGCAGATGAAGCATCAAGAGACCACAAAGTGGCACAATGAAAGAGATGGCAAGGGAAAAGTTCCCATCACCGCTAATGTCTGTGCTCAAGGAATTGACGTAGATCTAGTGTCAATTGTTGTCAACTTTGACCTGCCTGTGACTGCAGAAGGCCTGACAGAGTGGCACGATGACAGTGTGTAGGCGGCAGTGGCAGTAACATCAGGAGACCATAGAGTGGAAAGACAACAATGTGGAGGCAGCAGTAGCATCAGGAGACCACAGAGTGGCACGACAACAGTGTATAGGTGGAAGTAGCAGCATCAGGAAGCCACAGAGTGGCATGACGACATTGTGGGGAAGTGGCGGCAGTAGCAGCATCTGGAAGCCACAGAGTGGCATGACGACAGAGTGTGGAAGTGGCGGCAGCAGTAGCAGCATCATCAGGAGGTCACAGAGTGGCACAATGACAGAGTGTAGAAGTGGCAGCAGTAGTAGCAGCATCATCAGGAGGTCACAGAGTGGCACAGCGACAGAGTGTGGAAGTGGTGGGAGCAGCATCATCAGGAGGCCATAGAGTGGAACAATGACAGAGTGTAGAAATGGCAGCAGTAGTAGCAGCATCATCAGGAGTTCACAGAGTGGCACAATGACAGAGTGTAAAAGTGGTGGGAGCAGCATCATCAGGATGCCACAGAGTGGTACGACGACAGTGTGTAGGCAGCAGTAGCATCAGATGACCACAGAGTGGTGATGCCACCCCACTGGCTGGGCAGGACAGCTTTTTCAGAGCAAATTTGGCCAGTTGCGGTTACAAATCTAGTTTGGCTGCCCAGTAGTCCAGTGAATCTTCAATGCCAGGTGTCAGGGTGCTGTCCAAGTATGCCACCACCTGCTGGTTCAGGTCCTCCTCCAGGTCTAGCTGATGCTGTTGGTGAGTAGTTTCTTCACTATGCGGGTGAAGAAAGCTGCTCATCAGCGACTCTAGACTCAGACTGCTGCTGATGGAGCTGGTACTGCTACTGCCGCCCCCCCCGGCAGCCATGGCAGTGGAACATGAGCCCAGAGGACCTCCCTGGTCAGACCTGCGAGAGGATGGACAATAGTGCAGATAGGCAGCAGCCAACTGAATACATAGGATGTCTCATGTCTCTAAAGTAGTTCAGTTTGTCCTCCCTCTTGGCGGGTGTAAACAAGGCCCCCATTTTGGACGGTAGCATGGGTCTAACATGGTGGAAAGCCAGTAGTCAATCCTCTGCTAAATGGTGACAATTCGGCTGTCACTACACAGGCAAGTGAGAATGCATCGGGCCATTTGCGCAAGTGACTCGGAGGGACTCCCTGCCTCCATCTCCACTGTATACTGCCACGGTGTGTCTGGATCCTCTGCCTCCTCTTCGTCATTGCCCTGTAGCTCCTCTGGCTGCTCCTTCTCCTCCTCTCCTGTCACCTGTGTAGAAAAACCATTAATTTCTCTATGTATTTTTTGTGCCCGAATGTCCTCCTCCTCTTCCTTCTCCTCCAGTTCAGCCCCCACAGGGTTCATGTGACAATGAGATGAAGTTGCCACATCTCATGTTCCCTGACCAGCCAGATTTAACATCATCTTTTTCCAGAGGGAGGAGCATGTGAGAGGGTGTGACGTCGCTCTCTCTAAACCCCATCCGTCCTCCGGGATGTGCTTCTGAGCCGAGTGCTATCTGACCCCTTTGGGATTGTTACCTGGCGGACCCCTTTGGGATTGTTACCTGGCGGGGACCGAGTTGTTGTGGTCCCCCGGCGTGGAGTTCGTGTGGCGGCATCGTGAGCCTGAGTGGCGGGTTCTGGGCGTGCGGAGGACGCAGGACGCAGGAGCGTGGTCACGTGGCAGCGAAGTTCCGTTGCCGAAACTTGTGCGCGGTTTGGCAGCGGGGTGCTCCGGAGGATTCCTGCCTGCTCGTGGATGGAGGCTGTGGAGCGGTGGTGAGCCCAGCTGAGTGGCGACCAGGCGGAGGAGGAAGACTGTGTGGGGGTGCATTGCGAAGGGGTGGTGAGTGTCGGGATTCCTGAAAGTGGCGGAGTGGCAGTGACTGCGGAGCGTCACCCAAGTAAGCTGGTGGGCTGATGGAGCAGTTTGCCCTGAGATAAGCACCCTCGATATCCTGTATGCCCCCCACCGTTTGTATATAATACCCCCGGACGTTCTGCTATTCTCTATATGACAGAAGGGGAAAGTTTGCTCTCTTGTGGAGCAGTTGACTGGCCCTTACCTGGGGAGGGTGTCCCTTAAAGACTAAACGCCTATATGTTCGGTTTCTGTGAAATTACTATGGATATACAACAGGTACTTTGAAGATATACAATTGTACTATCTGAATACAACTTCAGGTGGCAACCGCCCCACTGGGAGGAAAGTTCTTTTCTTAAACACAGATATATTAGACATACCAATTGTCTGAGCCATGCGATGATGGACTATCACAATTGTGGTTAAATATATATGAAGTGAAGGCGCAGGATAAGGCTGAACGGCATCGGTGTCTGGATCTTTTGGTGTTTTTTGGCCTGTTTTTTTTTTTTTTTTTTTTTTTTTTTTTTCTTTTCTATTTTGTTCTATATGATAAAATCGGTAGATAATTGGTCTGCAGTAGGTGTTGATTGAAGGGAATGTTTCAGTATCCCTGTAAAATCAGCGGGGCTTGAAGGGTTAAGGGGCTCTTGTAGGGAGGTTAAGATGGCAGCCAGAAGAAATAAGGACAGGGAGTGTAATGTGGAAAGTAAAAGAAAATCGGGGGGAGGTGTGGTAACGGAGTCCCCAAAGGAGAAGGGTAAGGGTCTGCCGCCGGGTTTAACTAAATTAGATAAATTCCTACAGTCGCCAGGAACCGGTAGGATACAGTCAGAGAAGGCGAGGGAATATAAACAGAAAAAGAAAGAAGCAGAGATAACTACCGAGGGATCAGAGGTAAATTTGGGGGATGAGCCCCAATGTCAATTGGAAAGGGATGACCAGGTGGAGGAGCAAGAGGGGCCCCCTACTGAGCTTCTCCAACGAATAATGGATGGAGTGGCACAAACTAATAGTACTCTACGGGAGCTGAAAACCGAAATTGGTACAGTGAGAACAGATATCATGTTGATTAGGGATGATTTGGGGAGGATTAGAGACAGAATAGATGAAGTTGAACAAAGAGTTGGGGGGATAGAAGATAAAACAACACAATGGGAAAAAAAGCTAGAAAAGATCAGTATGGAACAAAGAAGGATGCAAGAAAAGCTTATTGATATGGAAGATAGGAGTAGAAGAAAAAATTTAAGGTTTATAGGGTTTCTGGAGAATGTTGAAAAGGAGGACTGTGCTGCATTTGTGGAAAATTGGCTGAGGGAGTTTTACCCGGCAGCCGGTTTTTCCAAGGTGTTTGGTGTGGAAAGGGCGCACCGTGTGCCATCAAAACCTTTACCTCCAGGGAGTAATCCAAGAACAATATTGGTAAAGCTGTACTCGAGTAGGGATAGGGATTTATTGTTAAGGAAATCTAGGGAAGAAGGGGATAAAACATATAATGGTTCTAAAATTGCAATATTCCCTGATTACTCTAAGGCAACCCAGGAAGCGAGGATGGGTTTTGTACAGATTAAAAAAAGGCTTAGGCAGGCGGGTGTGAGATACTCTCTGGTCTTCCCTGCAAAATTGAGAATACTGTATCAAGAGAAATCTCTGTTCTTTTTGTCGGCATTAGACGCTTTTAATTGGTTGGAAACCAAGGGGTTGTAGGCAACGGAGGATGGATGGGGGGAGGGTATGCAAGGTAAGAGGAAAGGAGTTTCCCCTAGATGGGAGACAAATTTTCAGTAGGGGAGGGGGGTTGGGAGTGGGGTGGGTGGGTGGTGGGGGGAAGGGGAAGGGGGTTGTTTGGGTTGGGTAGGAGGAGACAGAAAGGTCAAGCTAGATTAACGAAGATTGGAATGGAAAGTAATCTCACTAAGAAATATGAGAATACTGGTGTGGAATATTAGAGGACTCTCAGACCGTAGAAGACGGGTAGCTATTTTTGATACTATAGGTAGGCATCTACCGGGAATAGTATGCCTCCTTGAGACCCATCTAGTGGCAGATAGAGTTAAGATTTTAGACCGTAAATGGGTAGCAGAACAATATCACTCAACTTATTCCGCATTCTCAAGGGGTGTTTCGGTTTTAATACATGCGAAAGTAGAATGTAAGGTCCTTAATTATAGAGTGGATAAACAAGGGAGATTTATCTTCCTTCATATAAAGACCCATGTGAGAACATTTATACTAGCTGCTGTCTATATACCTCCTCCATACTCAGTTGAGGTACTTTATCAACTGGTGGGTTATATGAAGGAGAGGGAAGAACCCATGGTTGTAGCTGCAGGGGACTATAACTGTGTTTTGGATGAGGTTCAAGACAGATGGAGACAACGCCCAATTGTAGTGAAAGGAACCTCTCCATTGGCTATTTTTCTTGAGGAATTATTATGGGTAGATTTTTGGAGAATTAAAAACCCACAAGGCAGGATGTATTCCTGCTTTAATAAAACTAAGCAGACCCTTTCTCGAATCGACTTGGCCCTGGGTTCGAAAGAATTGATTCCCTGGATACAGAAGGTTAGTTATGAACAAAGGACGGTATCTGACCATGCTCCAATGCAGATTAGTATTAAGGATGATGGGAGAAAGGTTAGAGTTTGGAGAATGCAAACATATTTGCTAGTAGAGGAAGTTAAAAAAGAGGAGATTAGAAAAAAAATAGATGAATATTTTAAAATGAATTCAGGTACAGCAGAGATAGCCATGGTATGGGAGGCCTTTAAAGCTTTCCTTAGAGGGGTCTTAACTGAGATGATGATTAGGGATAAAAGAGAATTGATGAAGAATAAAGAGGCCCTAAAGAGAGAGGTGGAAGCAGCAGCAGTGAAATTTGGTGAAACTGGGCGGTCATTAGATAAGGCCCTATGGGAAAATAAAGAGGAAGAATATAGGGAACTGGTATTGGGTATCTCCCAAACACAGCTATTTCATCAGGACCAGCAACGGTTTATAGAGGCTGGGAGACCAGGAAGATTCTTGGCCGGATTGGTGGAGGGGAAGCATAGAGGTACAATTATATCCTCTGTGCAGGATAAAGAGGGAAGATTGAGGGATAGTCCGGAGGAGATTCGGGAGATTTTTCGGAATTATTACAGGACCCTATATAGATCCCAAATGGAGGGTAAAGGGGTAGAAGAGGTACGGCATTATGTAGAGAGTTGTCAGTTACCGAAATTATCAGCAAATATGTCTGGAGCCCTAGAGAAAGATATTACAATTGAGGAAATAACTAGAGTAATTAGAAATTCCCCTAATGGGAAGGCTCCAGGCCCAGACGCTCTCCCTTTTGAAGTGTATAAAGCTTTCGGCACTTTACTGGCCCCAGAATTATTGAAGGTTTATAATGAGGCTGAAAAGACAGAAGGATTACCACCATCTATGTATAGGGCCCTTATTACTCTTATATTAAAGCCAGGGAAAAATGAGAACGACCCAGGGTCGTATAGACCAATTTCACTGCTGAACGCGGATCAAAAAATCTTGGCGAAAATTCTCTCTAATAGACTATCAGGGGTAATATCTGAACTGATCTCTGCGGATCAGACTGGATTTAGACCCGGCCATACGACCTCAGATAACATCAGAAGACTCTATACCAACATATTAAAGAGAGAGGGGGGCTGCTCCATTCTGTCGTTAGACGCAATTAAGGCGTTTGACAGGGTGGAGTGGCCCTTCCTATGGGAGGTGTTGGCGGGGTTTGGATTTGGGGTCCGTTTTGTAAGATGGCTGAAGATCCTCTATAAAGAGCCTAAGTCTGCAGTTTTAATTAATGGTCAGCAGACAGGGGAATTTGTGCTCTCACGGGGTACTAGGCAGGGCTGTCCTCTCTCCCCCCTCATCTTTGCCCTATTTATCGAACCTTTAGCGATAAAACTTAAGAGAGAGGGTGGGTTTGAGGGGTTTGGATGCGGGGGGACAGAGGACAGGCTGTCTTTATATGCAGATGACATCCTTCTATATATTAAAAATGCATCGGTGAAATTAGAAGGGATTATAGGGATGATTAAAGAATTTGGTGAATATTCGGGCCTTGATATTAACTGGCAGAAGTCGGTGTTGATCCCAATGGGGGAGGAGGTACAGTTTGACGGCCTCAAGATACTACAGCAAGAGGAATCATTTACATATTTGGGTATTGAAATAGCTACTAATGTAGACAGGTATGTGGAATAAATGTAAAGCCATTGTTGCAAAAAATTAAGAAAAAGTGCAATGTTTGGATGGGGCTACCTATCGCTATGATGGATAGGATAAGTATTGTGAAAATGATAGTGTTGCCCCAGGTTCTTTATGTACTGAGGAATAGCCCTATTTGGATAGGAAAGAAGGTATTTAAACAACTGAAGTCATTAGTATCAGAGTTCATATGGCATGCTCGAAAACCGAGGATTAGAGTGGAACATCTTTATAAGGATGTAGAGAGAGGGGGCCTGGGTCTTCCGGATTTTGAGCTATATTTTCTTTCTTCGCAATTGGTGTATTTAATAAGGTGGTGTGAAAAGAACTACTTGGTTGATATAGTAGATAAAGATAAGGATATATGGGTTTGGTTAGAGGAGGGCACACAAGAGCATAGGGTTATGTCAAGTTTAGAATCAATGATTCATAAAGTATGGGCACGATTGAAGGAAGTGATACATGTTGAGGGTTCATTTGATTTTACACCGTTATTTGGTAACACGAGATTTAAAGAGTTCCTCAAAATTTGTGATTTCAAGTATTGGCAAAAGTTTGGTCTCACAAAGGTGATTCAATTTTATAGGGATGGAAATTTGAGAGAGTTTGGGGAATTACAGAGTTTATATGGTATTCCATCATCTGGTTTATATAGATACATGCAGGTGCAACACGCTTTTCGAGCTTCACGGGGGGTAAATAGTTTTCAGATTTATAGTTCACAGGTTGTTTCGTTTTTGACTGTCACGGTTATAAATAAAAAAGCACTCTCTAAATTGTATAAATTAATTCAAAGGGAAAAAACAGAAGTGGTTGAGCACAAGAGTAAAAAGGATTGGGAAAGGGATTTAGGAATCAACTTAGGAATGGCCTGGCCTAATATTTGGAGATGGGCTAAAAAAGCGGCAATAAATAGAAACCATGCTGCAACTCAGTTTTTTATGATATATCGCCTATACCTCACTCCAAAGATTATGTCCAAATTTAAAAATGGACGTAAGAGGAGCTGCCCTAAGTGTAATATGGAAGAGGCAGAGTTCCTCCATATGGTATATGATTGTAAGATAATGAGGGAATTTTGGGATGAATTATCAATTCTGATAAGGGCAAGAACTAATATTGATGAGATGGGAGGGGGGGGAGCTAGATTATTGGGCAATATGGAAGAAGTTAAAGAAATTGAGAATCGAAACCTTTTGAATAAAATCTATTTTATTGCACGGTTGGCTATTGCAAAAAACTGGATGGCAGTAAGGGCACCAACAATGGAGTATATAAAGAGCAAAACCAGACAAATAATAAATTATGAATATGGTTATTATGCTAAAAGGAATAAGCAAATGGAATTTTTTAAGATATGGCGAAGGTGGATTGCAACAATGTCAAAATGTGAAAGAGCGGGTCTGATACAGAGTCTTAAGATGGTATAAATGGAAAAAGAAATGTGATAAAACGTTACAATATAACTTGTTACCTTTCTGTATAAGGGTAGTTAGGTAGAAGGAGGGGGGGAGAGGGGTTTTCTCTACCTTTTTGATAATGAATTGTAAGGTATGTAGGTTCCAAGACCCAGGTGTTCTCAGGGTATTATAGATAAAGATGTATGATTACGGAGGCTTAAGGGGTAAATAGGGGTAATGGTTTAAGATGTGAGTGACGGGGAGGAGGAGGGGGATAGTTAACAGGTATAAGATCTTAAGCTGAATAAAAGCTATGGTTATACTGGTGACACCTGTGGAAAAGGTAACCTCATGCCATTTTGGAAATCATGTAAGGGTGGACTTTTAGGGTTAAGGGGTAAAAATTATATATGAATTGGGTGTATAATTGATATTATGGAATTTGGAATAATAAAATAAAACAAAAAAAAAAAAAAAAAAAACAAAAAAAACATCATCTTTTCCAGGATATGAACGAGTGGAATGACATTGTTTATCCCATAGTCCTGGCAACTGACAAATAAAGTGGCCTCCTCAAGGGGCCTGAGCAAATGGTAGGTGTCACACATGAGCTGCCACTGGCTGACATCAAAGTTTCACAGGGGAGTACCTCTGTCTGCTTGGATCATCATGCTAGCAACTTACTGGCTCCACTGCTGCCTAACGGGCAAGCTGCCACTCTCTTCTCCTGATGATGATGAAGCCCTTAATTCACCTGGCTACCAAGTGCAATCAACTACATCATCATCATGGATTACTGTCTAATGTCTTCTTCAACGGTCTCTGGGTCAGGAGCCTAACCGCTCCGAACACCAGCCCCCACGCCACTCTCCTCATCACTAATTGCCCGCCTAACAGAGGAAGCTGCAGATGTCTTCTCTACATCTTGGCTGGCAAAGAAGCTGCTGACTGTCCTCTAGTAGCTCGTCCTCGCTGTATAATGGAACTGAGCCCACAGCATACAGTACTTCTCTGGCTGAGGGAACAGAAAAGGACAGAGGCAGGTTGATGTCATTTGCGTAGAAGTCGAAGACTGAGTCAATCATTCAAGAATCGATGGATTTCTGGTCAAGACACGACCGCTAAATGACACCGGGAGCTCAGATCTCTCAAAGTGACCCCTGCTGCTTTGCCCCCTTACTCTGCTGCGACTTGTGCCTATGCCAGAAACATTTAGGCCACTTTCACTCCCCTGAGCAGGGCCTGTCACTTCTCTGTCTGACATACTGTTAGATCAAATAAATAAATAAAAAGGAAATTAAAACACACTATAAAGGGCTGTAATTTTGCCACTTCATCACACAATGGCTATAAGCCTTTTTTTTCCACCACTAATAAACGATAAAAGTCTTTACAAAATTTAACTGCAGCGCTATACGCCGAATAAAACTTTTCTTTTTGCCACTAATACACACTACAAAGAGCTGTAATTTTCCCCCTTCACCACACAACGGCTAATACGCCTTTTTTCCACTATTAATAAACGATAAGAGGCTTTACTAAATGTAACTACGGCGCTATACACCTAATAAAACTTTTTTTGCCACTAATACATGCTACAAAGGGATGTGATTTTCCCACTTCACCACACAATGGCTAATAAGCCTTTTTTTCACCACTAACAAATGATAACGATATTGCAAACCTGAAATGAGCAGCTGTATCATGGCAATTTTCAACCCAAGTCACTGCACCAAGGTGTAATAGGATTGTTCCTATTACCCTGTCTCTAAACACCCCTATTGAACCCATTTCTGCTTCAATACTTTCCTCTCTATCCTTTCCCTACACTTCTATTGAGCAATATATACAGTACAAGGGGACACACCTTCTCAAAGCAAAAGGTGGCTACTTTGAAGAACCTAGAATATAAGACATATTTTCAGTTGTTACACACTTTTTTGTTAAGTATATAATTCCACATGTGTTAATTCATAGTTTTGATGCATTCAGTGTGAATCTACAATTTTCATAGTCATGAAAATACAGAAAACTCTTTGAATGAGAAGGTGTGTCCAAATTTTTGGTCTGTACTGTATGTTTCAAAAGCTTTTCTACGACTTTCTCTAGCACCTGCTAACGTCTCTCCTTGCACGTTCACTGGAGAATGGCAGAATCCAAGTTGTCTGAGGCTATTTATAGGGCTTTGACATCACAGGGCTGGCTGGTTGCTGATTGTCTGTATGCATATCATTGTGGGTGATCCCTCGTTCCCAGAGTTCCTTGCTCCAGGTCCAACACATGGAGCCACCATTTTAGAAAAAAAATGTGATTCGTTACCACGAAGCGTCAGCAAATTTGAATTCGGTATGAATTGAATAATTCCTGAAATTCGGATTGAATTCCACTTCGTCAGCTGGGACCGTAGCTTTGATTCGCTCATCTCTAATGACATCTCTTTCTAACAAAGCTAAAACCAGCCCTGTACCTCACATGGATTTGCCCATTCATTATGCTAGATTTCAAGGGGAGTCAGTTGAAGGATGAAACTGAGCATGTGTGGCCATCTTAGTAAACTGGACAACAAAAATAAAAAAAAACAGCAGGTGGCGCTATACAGATGCATTTAATTTAATAACTCAGGGGGTATACAAACATTTTAACTACATGCAATTACAAAAGTATTCAGATCCAGGTGCTGGTTTGAAAATGGTAGAATATTTTTTGGGTGCAACCCCTTTAATTGTAGCCATAGTCTAGTACACTGATGCCCAACCTGCGGCCCTCCAGCTGTTGCAAAACTACAACTCCCAGTATGCAGCCTACAGCTATTTGGGCATGCTGACAGTTGTAGTTTTGCAACAGCTGGAGGGACGTAGGTTGAGCATCGCTGTTTTAATACAAGTAATGTGTAATTTAAAAGGCATGGGAAATCACATGATACTAGTCAGGACCACTCATACAAATCACTCTGGCGCATAATTAAAAAGCAGATAGAAAGTAGTTGAAAACAGCATATGAATACAATCATAAAAACATAATAACAATTTATGCAGAAAATTCATGATGATGTCAATGAATAAGGTTGTGACAATAATTCAAAGCATATGGCTGTCTTGAGTCCAATATGATTCTCTTGCAAAATATTTTTTTATTCTTGATCCCCTCCCAAAGACTGGTCTGAACACACAGGAGAAACAAAATGACAGCCATCAACAAGTTACTTCACAACACTGAGGTAAAGAGCTGCCTCATCCTCCTCTCTGCTTTGTTTATCAGGCATTATGATCCTGAATACAGATGATACAAATTTTAGCTGAATCTCAGGGGAATTTAGTTCATGAGGAAACATGAAATACAGAAAGGATGGACAGGACAGACTGTGGTAATGTGCGGCTGTGGTAATGGAGACTGCATACAAGTGCTGCTGCTCATTAGCCACACCTCACCCTCCTTTCATGTCTCCTCATCTTCTCCATTCCCACAGAGATTCACCTGTATTCAGGATCATAATCCCTGACAAGCAGAGCAGAGAGGAGGATGAGGCAGCACTATGGCTCATTGTTGTGAAATAACTTGTCCTCCTGTGTTTTTTAATATCTATTATCCCCCATATGGGATCTTTTGATCTCCTCTCCTTATCACCCTAATAGAGATCTATTAGGGAGAATAGGATGTTTGCTCCCTCCATTCTGAGCTATGCCTCAGCATGATAACTGCAATGGCACGCCTGGATTGCTTCAGAAGCGTCCAGGCTGTCATGGCAACCGATTGGAGCCCTGCAATTTATTTGCGGGGGCTCCGATCGGAAGGCAGAGGGAATTCTGTCTTCACTCACAGGTGCCATGCTCCCTGTCAATGCGGCCGGGTGCTGGCAGTATGAAACAGCAGGCAAGCAGGGTCACTGCAGAGGCCTGCTCCATACACCTGCGGGCACATAACGGTATATATATACGGCGTTATGGGTTAAGTGGTTAATTAGATGGTTCTCTTTCCCTGTGAGATACCTCTTTAAGTTTATATAGCATTCTTTGTAGTAATTAGGTTGTCTCCCGCTCTGCAAAAACATAACTTAGGTTAGCTGGCAACTGATAGAGGTGAATGATTGTTTTTGAGATTGCGAAACCAGTGAAAAACAAAAACTCTAAAAAGTTGCCAAAGTTATAAAATCCCAATTGACTTAGTTCAGATTTTATATGAGATCATACAGTTTGCAATGTTTGCAGTAACATAAATCATTACCGTAATTGTTGCTTGCAAAAAAAAAATAAAAAAATCATGTGGTGCTTTAAGTGATAAGGATGGACGAGACAGTTTTTGACATGCCTGGCCTGATTTTTCTTTTTTTTTTTGCGGAAATTTGTATCTGGTACAGCACATAAATGTGACTCCAAGAGCTGGAGATTACTTAAAGCCGACCAGTGTGCTCAAAGAGTGTCTGGAAAAGAGACTCACACTGCAAGTAAAAGACCTGCACTTCTTTCTGGATGCTGTCAATGGTTTATCTTATATTGAATAGATATACTTTGTAATGATATTATAGAAGCACTTGTATTTTTATTGCTTTTCTTCATCATGAAGGAAAATGGGAAAAGGAAGGCTTTCCTATTTTTAGACAATGTTTCTTGTAATTTCAACTCATCACTATATAGTGCCAGGACAAAACAGCAGTATACAGCCTGTACGATGCTACCATATAGTGCTAACAATGTGCAATATTCAAATAATACTCCTACTCAGTGCATTCAGCTTTCAAATTTGCCAAGTCCAAGAGCTAATATTTGCTTCTCATGTGAAATAAAAGATAAGAGACGCTCCCAGTTTCTTGGTGCATGGCTCACAGTGTTCCTTAAAGAAATTCCACAGCCATGGCCAACAGAGAATCTTCTCTGAAACATAATCAATTCCATCTCTATCTTTTTTTTATCCGTTTAAATTATGAGTTCTTTGGGATTGTAAATTCTCTTCAACTTTATTAAATTTTACCAGGCAATCAAAATACTGTAGGTTTAGCCTGGCAGCCTAACACCTCAGGGTATTCAGATTTCCTCTGTGCTCTTAAAGTCCATTGGATCCACATAAAGATGACCTGTCACCACAAAATGCAATTCAATCTGAAAGCAGTATGTTATAGAGAAGGAGAAGCTGAGCAGATTGTTCCTTGTCCCTATGCTCCTTGTTCCTTTGCCTATTGGATTGCTCATTCCCCTGACATTTTCTTGTCTTCTGACCACTCTCTGTCTCTCGTTTTGGTACTGCATAGCCTGTCTGGTTCTGACCCATTAATGTATAACTCTGGTATCATGTTTGTCTTTGTTGTTTGTCCATCTCTGCACTTAAATAGCATAGGGACCGTTGACCAGTTGCAGTCTAGCTATCTAGGGCTTGTACTGCAAGTAGGTAGGGAAAGCAGGCTGGCTTCTAACCTTAGGGCTCACTGCCGCTATTTGTCCCTATCTACAGTTGTAACAGATTGATAGGATTTTGTGTTTTAGTGTGCATATAGAGATAGCTGTCAGTCACTGATAACACCTCCTCCTTGTACCACTAGATCTTCATAGAAAGAGAGAAAAGCAGAGACATAAATGTATAAATTACAAGTTTTACTGAATCTTTTCCCACAAAACTATATATCAATCTGCTCAGCTTCTCCCGCTCTATAACATACTGCTTTCAGATTGCATTGCATTCTGTAGTGACAAGTCCTCTTTAAACCTCTTAGCAAATGCAACAACGTGTATAAATTCAATCATGCCTGGACTAGCCATAAACACTACTATAAAATTTCCCCACAGCCTGAGTGTTCCTCATGACTGTTGGCCAGGTACATTATCTAATGATCTCAGCATTAACTAATGCTAACAGCATTAGGTATTTATGGAATGGGCCCTCCTAAACAGGACTCAGATATTTTTTTTTCTTTCCACAACTACTGAGGGCACTATAAGGGTCATTACTAGGGCCACTATAATGGGAAGAATGGGGGCATCTTTATCACAAGGGGGCAATATGGGGGAATTACTACTAGGGCGACAATAGGGGGAATTATTATTGCTGGAGGCATTATTATTATTACTGGGGGCATTAGCGAAACCATTATTATTGGGGGACCTTTTTTCTGCAGTATAGTACTTGGGGCACAAAATGCACAGTATTGGAGGTGGCAGGATTGGGTTGAGGAGGTGGGGAAGAGGATGGAAAAGTGAAGAATCCAAGATGTCTATGATAGAGCCACTATCATAGACATCTTGGGCCACTATGGCCATCTAGGGACACTTTTAGGGTTTCTTTTTTCCACAGCGACATTAAGTTGACAACCCCCCATAATTCAACTTTCTAATCTAGAATTAAAAAGGAGTGATCTATGTCTTGATTAGCTTCACTCACTTGCAGGCTGCATACTTCATTCATTCCAGCAAGTATTGAGAACAGCAGGAGGACTTGTCAATTATAACAGTCTTTTACCTCCTCCTTGCTGGAGCAGATACATTGATAACCAGATTGTTGTACATCCCGAATATGTTACCCAAACAGTTAATTATAAGCTATCTGTATTTTTGTAGAGGGATTTGTTAGTTCATGAAGGATTTTGATTGTGGGAGTAAAAATCCCATTACATGAGTTCATGATCAGGTCAATTATTGGGACCTGCTGACAGCAGTGTGTCTCTTGGCAGAATAAAAAATCAGGCATGTTGAAATCTCATATCCCCAAACCTGTATCTAGATCCACCATTGAAGCCCCATACACATTAAGGGGGCCATTTATTATTAGATATACGCCATTTTTTGGGGAATATCTCTTGAAGATTCAGTCGCAAAGGGGATTTGCAGTATAATATGCCACTTTTCCCAAGTAATTACTAACTAGACCTCACAGCTCGTGTACTGACGTAATCAATAATGATTAATTACATTTAGTCACCTGACTACTAAACTTCTTTTTTACAAGTGTTCTATTATTAAAACTTAACTTTTATTTCTGAGCTGTAAATGAAATATACAAAAAAATACAATTTGTGAGTTATATTTTTTTGTGCATTTCTTTTACAGCTCAGAAATAAAAGTTAAGTTTTAATAATAGAGCACGTGTAGAAAAGACGTTTAGTAGTCAGGGGACTAAATGAAAATTAATTGCCACTTTTCTCTGCTCACGCCAGGTCTAAAAAAGTGGGCGTAGGAAATTATCTAAATCTACACCAGCAAGGGGGCAAGCGTAAATTTAAGCCAGCGGTGGATGCACCTAAGTTGTATTATGTAGAGGCCTCTATATAACTTAGGCCAGCTATATAACTTAGCCCAGGCATGGCCAACTTGCAGCTCTCCAGTTGTTGCAAAACTACAACTCCAAGCATGCAAAGACTGCCTACAACTATCAGCCTACAGCATGGCATGGTGGAAATTGTAGTTTTACAACAGCTGGAGAGCCTCAGGTTGGCCATCACTGACTTAGCCCTGTTCAGTGTCACATATTTCCCAAACATAGATATAATAAAAGGTCTTTTTTGTGGTGGCAATGCTGTGGGTAATAAGCAGTCAGTCAACAGGGGTCAAACAGACTTTATTCCAGAGAGGTACATATGCATGATAGTTACAGTTCACTCCACAAGTTTGTAGTTCATGAAACACAACATTATGGCTACAGAAGCTACTGATGGAGGCTTTACACAGACACACTCCTCTGGACCGGCTGCTTCAGCTCAGTTCTAAGACCTCCTGTAACGCTCTATCCTTTAGATATGTTAGCTCAGTCTTCTGCACGTTCTTCCCATGTGATATTTCTCCTGACCCCCTTCACTGAGCCTATGTGTCACTCCTTCAGACAAATTTTGCGCTACTGAACTGTTGAAAGACCCTACATACAGGCCACAACCAGATGCTGACATTTGTCAGCAAGATGTCACACACTGTTTGGCAGGATACAACCCCTTATATCAGTCCCTGTAGCCCATCTCCTCCTCCTAGTACTAGTGCTATTCTAGCCACTAGGAGTCCCCTGTCCTAGTCCACCCTCTACTGCTAAGTTAGGGTATGAATAAATCTACCATCCTAACACATCCAAATTACTAGGCATCTGTTTGAAATGTGCAGGCAAAATATAATAAAATCCAGGTTAAATGAACAAATTATTCAAATTAACCCTTTTCCAAATGAGTCCACCCTAGAAGGCAAAGAAACTGCAAGGCAAGTGGCAATAGTGTTAACTTTAGTAGCTCAAACATAGTTAATGCCCATATACTGTATGGAGAAAATACACATCAAGGGGGATCTATTATCAGTTCTGTGGTACCGTAACTAAGGGCAGCAGAAACTGGTGAGCCTTAGCAAGATGTCGGGTCACTCACTTTGAGTGAGCACTGGAACTGTTCAATACAAATTTTACAAAATTTAAAGAAAGTGACCCAGGGGATCTATCACCAGTTTAGACAGCTCTTCTCTACAGCATCAAAAAGCATTCATAATGACTTATGCCAAGCGGCCTGCTTTCCCACATTCCACACCACTAGCCAAGGATATTCTCTAGTGTTGAGCAAAGCAAAGCACTTGAGGTGGAATTCCGTCTAAATTTTAGGAAAACTGCGATTTGCAATGAATCTGAATTTTCTCTTGCTTTGTGGTAATGAATCAGGTTTTCCTAAAATGGCGGCTGCACATGTCACAAAACAAAACTAAATGTACAGAAGACAAGCCCAGGAACGCAAGATCACTCAATGCCATGCAGCCAGCCAATCCGCAGATAGCCATCCTCTGTGATGTCACAGCCCTATAAAAGCCTCATCCCACATGGTCTCCACCATTGTCCTGTGAACTCAGCATAGATGTGACAAGTGCTTATGTGCTAGGGACAGTGTTGCTGAAAATGATTAATAGAAGAATTCAATACCAATAAGATAGAAGCCATTATTATTTCGGTGCCCAATGTTCCAACCATTACTGACCCCTTAGGGGGGCCCAGGTCTTGATGATCCATCCTCATCTTTTGCTGGCTACTTCCTAGAAAAGTCAGCAAGATGCAGAGAGAGGAGGGGCTGGATGTTCCTGATGACATATTCTCATCGATATTAGATGATGTGGATAAGGAGGAAAAGCAGATGGTAGAAAAGGGCAGAGAGAGCGCTGGGGTTGGAGAATTTGGTGTACAGTGTAGTCTTCATTAGTAAATGAAAGGAAGCATGGTGCAACCCGCCCACAGCACAGCCACTCCGTGTCGCCATACTCTAAGGCAGAGTGGCCTAGGTATAGATTTATAGCGATCTGTGAAAAAATTAATTCGTAATGCATCAAATTTCTTGTAAAACTTTGTTGAATCTGCCAAACTGAATTGTTCAAAACTTCACTCAATTTAACAAAATGTCAAGGCAGAGATAAGATTAAAAATACTAGAGATCGGGTGACAGAAGATATATAAACATGTAGAAGATATTGAGAATATACCAATTTTATCTAAGGCAATTACAGGTTGGAGTGGTATCTAGGAGATAGCACTAGTTCAATATCTGAATAATCATTAGTGGTCAAAATACAGTCTTGCAATTTCCTAAGCAGAATATCAAGTGCACAGGCCAGCAAAATCTATTTGTATTTTGGACCACGTTCTGCGTTACTGGCTTCAGTAGCTATATGTAAGGTATATAGGTGTGAAGTGAAATAGATTTTGCTGGCAGAGGTCCTGTGCACCTGATATTCCATTTAGGAAATTGTAAGGCTACTTTCACACTAGCGTTTCTATTTTCTGGTATTGAGATCCGTCATAGGGGCTCAATACCAGAGAAAAACACTTCCATTTTGTCCCCATTCATCGTCAATGGGGACCAAACATAACTGAACAGTTTGCCGGATCCAGCAAAAACGCTAGTGTGAAAATAGCCTAAGACTGTTTTGACCACATGATTATACAAAAATGAAACTAGTGCTATCTCCTAGAGTACCACTCCAACCTAATATCCTGTAATTGCCATCTAGTAACATAGTAACATAGTAACATAGTTTATAAGGCCGAAAAAAGACATCTGTCCATCCAGTTTGGCCTGTTATCCTACAAGTTGATGCTAGTTGATAGGTATGCTTTCAATGCCTTCTACATCTTGATATACCTTCCGTCCATTGTAATGTTATATGCCCATGATATTTGCTTGCGTGTTATTTTATCTTAGAAACTCGACTAAGTGGCCTTCAGCAACTTTGGGCAGCTTGAACAAATAACTCTTTAATATAGTTTCTATGCCAAAAATTGCTAAACTCTCACTCTCTGGCAAACTGGTTCTCTCTATTTTCCTCTCCTTTACTTTCCTACCTCAATCTGTCTCTATTTTATCATCTCGTTGTCTTGACCCTTGTGACACCAGTATCCAGTTACCCAAAGACTTGCAAGCCTGTAATCCATGCCCCTCCGGAGGCTGCATTAGACCCTCAGTAGTGAGATGTGAGGACATAAACAGAGGTTATAGCCTATTACTGGTTAATGAGAGTGACCCAAGTATTAAATATAGCATACATTTTGGATGAATTGGTGGTACAATGGCTAAAAACTAGCTAACAAGCCATTAGGTCCTCTTTTTTCGGAGGTGCACGGATCCAACATGGAAAATGAAACTTGATCAGCCTTCAGGATAAAAGATGATTGACACTTTAAGATTTCTTTAAAATCCACTTGAGCAACCACAAGACAAAAGTGCTTAGGCATTTTTGTTGCCTCCTGCATCCTTAATCGTAACTTTGGCAAAAGAAAACCTACCAACTAGTTAAAGAAACTTTAGCCAATCGACATGTAAAGGTATAGAGGATGGGACCCACTGGTCTTTTTTTTGTATATTCACAAGCCAGTAATAAGATAGTAATAGAGAGCTCCTAGTCAAATTACCATTATGTCATCAAGGACATGCTCATGAATATTCACCACCTGGAAGATCCTCTATTTCAGCGATCTCACAAGCTGTATACACTGCAACATTTTCACTGCAAAAAATTCAAAAGTTACAATAAAAAACATTCCAGTGGTTGGACTTCACTTAAGACTACAAATCACGTATGTTCTGCAATTCACTTAGTACGTAGTCACATATAAAATGTCATTCAAAATAAAAAAACATAGTCCTTGCATAAAAACGAAGCCTACAATAAAGGATGTGAGATGATACCGGGTCTGAAAAGAAACGGTGCTCTAGTGGATCCATAACAGGTGATCTGGAGGTACTATCTGCTCTCTATTAACTGTAGATATTAGGATATTCGTGGTGACCATCTTTTTACAAGAAAGAGCCTGGCAGCCGTGGGCACACCTACCAAAGTTTTAGACTATGTAGCTTCTATGAGGCCTATGGATAGAGGCTGCCCAGACCAGGTTGGCGGGTTGTGAGTGTTAAGGGTGTAGTTGTAGTTGAGAGAAGGAGAGGCCAAACCGAGTATAGTAGAACCGAAGACTTTACTGGAGAACCTTTTCAGCAAGTAGAACCTAGAAAAACCTCTTTACACAAGTAGTAAGTGGTGGTGGTGGTTAGGGGTGTTTTTCATTTTAACCAGCACAAGAAGGAAGATCCTCACCTTTACATACACCCCTTAGGGCAGCTACATGGAAATAAAATTCCCTGTAGCTGCCATTGGAGCAAGTTGAAACTCTTGCTATTCTTCTATTAAGGTGGCCCTTCTATGTAATATTAATGTACCTACATGTTGTGGAGATAATAGGGAACCTCTTTAATAATTCTAATATGAATTTCTGTTCACAGGATGGATTTAAGCTTGGTCACTGCAGTCCTCTTGACATTAATCATAGCCAGCATGTTGGCTAAGTATATAAAGATATTATTGGAGAGGTCACACCTGCCTCCTGGACCATTGCCTTTTCCCATCATCGGTACTCTTCATAAGATTAGTTTCACCAATATTGTGAAGTCCCTTAGGAATGTGAGTATAGCATATATATCATGTGTGTGGATAGCTAGAAATAAAGGCAGCACTTGTGTAATGTTAAGAGCCGAAGTGAGGCTGAGGTCATTAAAGGGGTTGTCTCACTACTATGATGTAGACAAAGTTAATATCAGGCCCTTACTAATGTATAGTGAGTGTCCATACTGACACCTTTGCTGGCTTGATTCATTTTTCCATGACATTATATGCTGCTTGTTTCCATGGTTTCGTCCACCCTGCAATCAAACAGTGGTGGCCGCGTGCCTGCACACAATAGGGAAAGGCTCTGGTGTTCCTGTACTGCAGCGTTGGCTGTAACCCCTGGAAATGAGCAGTGTATAATGTGATTGAAAAATAAATCCACTCAGCAAAGGAGACAATATGGATGATAACAATACATTAGTAAGTGACTTGTATTAAAGGGGTTTTCTGAGGCTTGCATACTGATAACCTATCCTCTGGATAGGTCACGAGTATGTGATTGGTGGGGGTCTGATACCCAGAACCCCCGCAGATCAGCTGGTTGAGAATGCAGGGCCGCTTACACAGTAGTGCTGTGGCCTTCTGTCAGCTTTTTCTAGGTCATGTGACTTCACATTTATTGGTCACATGGCCAAGATGCCACTCAACCACCTAGAAGTAACCAGGGCTGAGTGCGATACCAAGCACAACCACTATACAATGTATGCCCTCTGCTTGGTGAGAAGGGAGAAGTCTTCAGTGCCTGTGCATTCTCAAACAGCTAATTGGTGGGGGTCATGGATACTGATGACCTATCCAGATGACTCAAAATCGTTATATGCATGGCTATAGAACTACTTGTATACCAAGAGTTGTTATAGTATACATCATAGAACATGTCAGGGGACAATGAGATCATAATGTGTCATGTAAAATTAATTCTCTGCTTTCTCCAAGTTGTCGAAAACATACGGCGACTTCTTTACTGTGTACGAAGGGAGCCAGCCGGTTATTGTGCTATGTAGTTATGAGGCCATCAAAGAGACTTTAATTGACAAAGCAGAGGAGTTCAGTGGACGAGGCTATTATCCTTCGTTATTTGACTTTACCAAAGGAGATGGTGAGTATTGTGTCGGGTAGGCCTGTTCCCGCTGTGTTAGTTATTGGCTCTTTCATTCATCTCAGTGGATGATTATTTACCCACTTCCATTTTTATCGAGGTTCCAGGAGAAAATAGGAATCACGATGGTTCTACTCAAGACATAGTTTATAAGGCTGAAGAAAGACATCTGTCCATCTAGTTTAGGCCTCATGCACAAGGCTGTTGCCGGCCATGGCCAGTGTGCTCCCCGCATCACGGATGCGGACCCATTCACAATGCACAGATTTCGTGGGATTATTTATTTTCATTTTTTTTCCAAAGGAAGGTTTCAAGCAGATAATTTTGACCACGGTGAACATATTTTTGAATAACACAAGGTTAATGAACATGAATGGTCTACACTTTTCTAAAGCAAAAAAAAAATCTTAAACTCTCACGCCTTGATGGTGAAAATTGTTAAATTATTTTGAAGATTATGCAGTTCATTCTGTACAGGATCTCTGTGGGTCTATGTGGTCTATAACAAGTGTTAAATATTATTTTTTTGTGATGTCAGTACAGCTTCTAAGTTAACGGGACACTTCCATCAGAAAGGGATATTGTTTAACTCAATATTCATAGACTTTTTTGTGAATTTTGGTCTGTTTGCTCTTTTTTCTGTTTTTTATTTCAGCAGTACTGTGCTATTAAAAATTAACTATAAAATGTTGTCCTTCTGTATCATTCAGCACAGATAGATAAAGCTCCTACATATGGATAGGGAACACATTGAGAATTTGCTGCTGCTGTCAGGGAAACATGAATAGTAGTCTTCATGGTAATAGCAGGCAGAATTAGGATAAAGGTATGGCTGTGATAGACCTAGATACAGAAGTCCATTGCACTGATTATTGTAATATGTGAGTCACTACTGAGGGCAGCCTGGTCAGAGTTAATGGTCTGACTGAAAGAGTCAAGTGAGACTGTTTGCTTGGCTAAAAGTCCACAGAAGGAGGAAGTCAAGGAGCCAAGACAGGAAATAGAAGATATGAAGTGACTTAAAAAAAATGATCCAGAAACTATCCAGAAAACCGTCCAGGAATTTTCTGTTACAAAAAAAAAAAAAATTATGGTAATGTAATTTTTTTTTTATTGTATTGCACAGATTTTGCATTCAGTAGTGGTGAAAAATGGAAGGAGCTGAGACGTTTTTCCATGCTAACACTGAATAATTTTGGAGTTGGAAAACGCAGCTTCGAGGAGAGGATACGTGAGGAGGCTGGGTTTCTGTGTGATGTGCTAAGGAAAACAAATGGTAAATGTTATTCATTTTTATTATGATTATTATTATTATGTTTTTTTCTATAATTTTTACTTTTAATCCTCTAGATTTGTCATCAGTATCTGATCGGTGGGAGTCTGATAGTCTGATAGTGAGCAGAGAAAAGTCCCCGGTGCTACTGCAAGCTCCTCTGCCTGCTGAAACAGACTGTTGTCAGGGGTCCTGGGTTTAGGGCTGACTGTTGTTATATACATTGGTCAAATTACACTTTCATACAGCTGCTTTAATAATCATACTATACTAAGCCAATATCACCACACAAAAATAAATAAATAAATACTGTTGTGCCTTACAAGTAAGTACCGCCATACAGTGGTAAAATAGAACCAATATACAGTGAGCAAAGAACTGTTTTATACATAATGTACTATAATAGCAATGTAAGGTCTATGTAATACAGCTATATGAGGCACCCGATTCAGTAGAAGCAGTTGATATTCCCTATGCCGTTGTATATCACTGAATGATTTTTTTGCCACCATAAACTCAACACTTCTATAAATCTGTTTGAGGATCAGCTAATTTTCAAGAAAAGACCTTGTTGCTCCACACAACTATTTGGAAAGCCACGCCAACACATTGCTCTTGTGTATATTGAGTTTTACCTATTGATTGTCTTTTTTTTTAATTATTTTAGGAGCTTCAATAAATCCCAATTACCATATACTACGTTCTATGTCCAATGTGATTTGCTCCGTGGTGTTTGGTAGCCGCTTTGATTATCAAAATGAGCATTTCTAAAAACTTGTGAAATGTGTTCAAGACAACTTTGCTCTCATGAGCTCACGCTGGGGACTAGTAAGTAAAATCTTAGATTTCAGTATATCTCAAATACTTGACATTTTAGATTTAGTTCTCATGCACTTCGCATAGACTATAGCACCAGGCCTATGGTTCTGCCATATGGTAATTCTGTAACAACGCTTCCTTGGTTCTTTACTTTATTGTTTCATTACTACATTTCAATAGTAGACTGAATTTACATGTACAAAACAGTAACGGAAAAGGAACAATTGTGGGTCAAAATTTACATAACATTCAAAGTCTTCAAAAACTAAGTCTTAATGGGTTTAACAATTATTCCCCCCTTACAATTTGATGTTCTCCACTTTCTATTTATCATTGTCCCCATTGTGTAACCCCACTTTTTTGTCCCAGTACATCATTCCCCATTTTCTTGGGAAGTGCCAGTGCTGCCCATTGTTGCTGATGTCTGGAAGCCCTGCCAGCATCACTGGTCATTGGGAAACAGTGTTTCATGAATGCCAGTTTGAAGACATCTGGCATCAGCGTGAGTCCATTCACGGCTGAACACTGATGATGGTTTTTCTGTGTAGGAATGGAACAGTAGGAGGACATATTATGTGAAGGGATACATAAGTAAGAGCATTTGCTCCAGATAACTGGTGCACATTACAACATACATCTACTCCAGCTCCTGGGAGAGGTAAATTTCAGTTCTGAAGCATAGGTAGACTGATATAAGTCTCATTCCAGCACAATGTCAGTACACAAAGCAGGTCTTAATAAATCTTAAGACTCTTGACTGATCAGTGTGGGCAGAAAAAAAGACTTGTCACGAGGTGGACTGAGTGGTGTACAGAGTGACTAGCTGTCCTGGAACCAACTACAAGGCCTTTCCTTCTAATTATAAGTAAGTAAGTAAGGAGTAAGTGGACTGATGGGCCAAAGGGGACAAGTTTGAGTCTTCCTACTCCAAAACGAAGTGAAGTATACCAGAGTTTACAAGGGGTTCTCCAGGACTACAAAAGGATAGCTGCTTTCTCCCTAAAACAGCACCACACCTGTTCATGGGTTGTGCCTGGGTTTGCCCCTTTAACACTATGGAAATGTCAGGAATCCTATATTGTGAGCTACTGTTCTCTGCTACTACAGTTAATATTGATGACCCCTGCTTCTTCACATGTATGTACATAGTATTGTGAGACAAGTCGTAGTTTATTTATACTTTTTTGGTTATTGTTCTTATTTTAGCTTTACAACATATTCCCAAATGTCATGAAATACATACCTGGACCTCACCATAAAATCATGGAAAACTTTAAATTCATGACAGACTATATCAAGAAGAGGATGGAGGAAAACATGAAGACTTTGGACAGTAATAACCCAAGGGATTTTATGGACTGTTTCTTGATCAAAATCGAGAAGGTACAAACAAAGTCAAATGACTATCTGATAGATGTTATCAAGCACTACTATCTATCATTGCATCTTCTTGTCCACATCTTTTCTTTAAACAGGAAGGGAAGAATAAAGAAGAATTCTTCAATCCCAATACATTAATGATGTGCTCTATGGTCTTGTTCTTTGGTGGGACAGAATCAGTCAGCCTTACTCTGAGATATGTATTGTTAAACCTCATGAAAAACCCCAAAATAGCAGGTAGACTACTTAAGGTTCAAAATGTGAGAACCTTAAAAAAATGATATATTAAAAAATGTTTTTTTTTCTTTCTTTTTCCCAGAGAATCTTTACAGGGAGATAAACAATGTAATTGGCCAACGTCCACCAAATTTTGAGGACAGGTTCAATATGCCTTACACAGAAGCTTTCATAAATGAGGTCCAGAGATATGGCGATGTAGTACCCTTGAGTCTTCCCCATGAATTGACCATGGATGCTGAGATTCGCAATTATAAATTGAAGAAGGTAAACATTAACTTGGGCTAAGGAAAACAAATAAAAAAATGACAAAGTTTACTGATCAATTTCTTTTCAATATATTCTCACCCACAGGGAACAGTTTTCACTCCTGTGCTGACAAGTGCACACTTTGACAAAGCAAAGTTCAATAACGCTGACAATTTTGACCCAAAAAACTTTTTGGATGAAAATGGTAAAGTTCTAAAGATAGATTCCCTTATGCCATTTTCCGCAGGTAAGGATGAAACTGAACTAGATGCAAAATTGGGTGGATTATACGATTAATGGGGACTTGTCCACTCTCCTGAACTTTTTTAGTGAATACTTGGACTCTCCTGTAAAATATAAATTTTGGAATACTTTGTTGTGCCTTCCCCTGTAATTCTGCTTGTCAATAGCAAGGGTCTCACACAGATACTCTCAGTACAGATTGGACAACTGTTATCATGCCAGAATACCTGGTGCATTAACCAAGGCAAATGTTCTCTATGACCTTCCCTTTCATTGGTTCTTTGCAGTCCTAATAGGAGTTTGTTAATACTGCATTCTTCCAGTACTTTCAACTTTGACATGCTTTTTAATTCACAGTTTAACTAAATATTTTTTTCCACACTTTGGTCTCCTGACTTAGTGAAGCCACACATTTATGAGTTATTACACTTCAATGTAACTAAGCCATTTGAAACAGTCCTAGCTAAGCGGATAGAGGAGCTGCCCAGGCTGAGTGATATGGACTGGGAGGAAGCTGTGGATTCCTCTCTACCCATTCTTTTAGACGCTGGTCTTAATAAACCCATAAACTGGCGGTGTATCTGCTGGAGTTATAAAGAGGCGCCGGCCTCTTCATAACTTCAGCATACCCTCCCCCATTTCTAAATGTAAGACAGCTTCCAAGCTGTCTTACATTTAGACCTTTTTCTAAGCATGATGGACCATCCACTTCGCCCCAGGCCACACTCACTTTTTTAAACCTGGTGTGAGTGGGAATAAGTTACAGATTGCTACTATAGGCGTATTTCAGCTTAGTTCCCCTAAATTCTATAATTATAATATAACGAAATAATCAGCGGAGATGGGTCTTGGTAAGAGAGGTGACCAAAAACCCAATGGTCCCTCTGGATGAGCTCCAAAGATTCTGTGTACAAATGGGAAAACATCCAGAAGGTCAACCATCTTGGGCTTTATGGGAGAGTGGCCAGAAAGAAGCTTCTCCTCAGTAAAAGGCCCAAGAAAGCCTACCTGCAGAAATGCCTCTTAAGGACTTTTTTGTGAAAAACAAAATTCTTGAGTCTGATGAAACAGTTTTTTAGCCTAAATTCTAAGCGGCATGTCTGGAACAGACCATGCACTGCTCATCACCTGCCTAAAACCATCCCTACAATAGAGCATGGTGGTGGAAGCTTCTTGCTGTGGGTTGTTTTTCAGAAACTGGGACAAATAGACTGGTCAGGTTTGAGAGAAATCTGATTAGAGGAAAGTACAGAGATATTTATAATGAAAACGTGATCCAGGGTGCTCTGGACCTCAGACTGGGTGAAAGGTTCACCTTCTAACAAGACATTGACCCTAGGCGCACAGCCAAGATAACATGGGGTGACTTAAAGAAAACATTGTCAATGTCCTTGAGTGGCCCAGCCAGAGTCTTGACTTGAACCCAACTGAATATCCTGAATATCCCAACTGACCACTGACAATCCACATCCAACCTGAAAGAGCCTGAGAGTACCTGCTGAGAAAAATGGCAGAAAATTCCCAAATGCAGGTGTGCAAATCTTGTGGCATCATACCCAAGAAGACTGGATGCTGTAATCGCTGTCAAAGAGACTTTGAGTAAAGGGCCTGAATACTTATGTCAATGCAATATTTTAGTTTTTCATTTTCGATAAATTAGCCCAGATTTCAAACATTCTGTCCTGTTTTCACTTTGTTATTATGGGGTATTGAGTGCAGAATGATGGGGAAAACTTGATTTAGTTGGTATTTTAGCCCAAGGCCACAATATTAACTGTGAAAAAAGTGAAAGTGTCTGAAATCCAGAATATAAAACCTATTTCAAGTATTCCTTTATTTATTCACTAACATGTCTTTTCAGGTAAGAGGATTTGCCCGGGCAAGAACTTGGCACTTCACCATCAAGTCACCCGTGCCGCCTGAAAAGATCTCAGTCGCTCCAATTGGAATTGGGTTTGGAAATATCCCTCCCAGTTTTGAGATAATGTTCATAGCCCCGTACAGGTTCTCATGCATAACATAATGTAGCATATCATAGCTGGTATGGATCTGAGAGATAATGCGATTCTGAAGATGTTCATGAGTGCAGGAATCAACTTGGTGACAGGGAAGAGTCAAAATATTCCAATTCTTAGTTCGTAGTATCATTAGCTTATGCAATATCCAGCATTCTTTATTGTATTAGGTAAATGTTGTTATATGAGATTTAGATTAACAGACAGTGGTGTACCTACCATACAGGTAGATTACTCAGCTGCTATGGGACCTCTGGGGAAGGGGGGCCCCGCAATGGAGAATAGGCCCGCCCCCTAATTACCTTCAATACTGTCTCCTGTCCAGCTTCAGTAAGGAATTCCTATTGTCAGTGGAGAAAGCTAATGGACCTTTGATGATGTCATTGCAGGTGCTGTAAGGGAACTGCACAGAGTATAGTGTAGTTCCCAGGTTAGAACAGTGCATCTGCCAGGACCTTTGATGACATCATCTTCAACATTTGATGACATCATCTTCAACCCCGGTTAGTAAGGTCCATCTGCCAGAATCTGTGATTACATCATCACAGGTCCTTCAAGCCCCCAACAGCAAGGATTAGAAGTGAACAATGTGCTCTGCATTGATCCATAGAGACCGGAATGGATTGTACAGATATGTGCGGTACAAGGTATAATAGATACAGTGTGTAACGATATATATACAGCAGTGTACTGTTATATTAGGTACAAGGTAGACTAGTGTTATGCCAGTGGGTGTGGACTCACTGTGCCACTGACAGGCTATACCCTGGAGGGGCGTGACTAAGTTACTACCTGGTAGCCTCTAATGGTGAGTATAGGCTTGGGCTGTAGGTGGTCACCAGGTACCACCCTGATTCAGTGGCAGCTGACCAGGGGGTCAGAGATACCAGTGCAAAGCACAGAGGGTCATGAAGTCTGGAGTCAGGGCAAGCAGTGAGCAAGCAAAGTCCATAAACAAAGTCCAAGGTCAGAGGCAGGTGGCAATCAAGCAAAGTCAGTTGAATCAAGAAGCAGTGTCCGGTATACAGAAAAGCGGAACTTCAAAACACCTTTACACATGGAACTAGACAAGCTAGTGACCAAGATTGCTCAGGCGCCTTCCTGGGGCTGGAAGCACCTTTAAATGCATCCTGCAACCAAGCCATAGGCTGGGGAGATAGAGGCTGTGTATGTGCTGCCTCACAAGGGACTGGAAACATGCCCGTGTACGCCCTAAACACAGAACAGGATTCAAGAAGGAAGTAATGTCTTGCACGGAGCACAGATACAACTGTTAAGCTGGCCGCTGTCTGCACTTGTCAGCACAGTGCATAGCAGAAGGGAATGAGGGAGCCTGGCGCCCGTGCCCACGAGTGGGACCAGCAGTGCAGTCACGGAGCACTGGGCTAACAACTACGATAGATGCAGTCTGTATAGGTATGTAGTATATACTGCAGTGTACTGATATGTGAGGTACGAGGTATAATGGATGCAGTATATACAGATATATTGTATATATAGCATTGTATTAATATGTGAGGTATAAGGTATAAAAGATAAAGTGGGTACAGATATATAGTATATACAACAGTGTATTGATATGTGAGGTATGAGGTATAATATATGTAGTGTGTACAGATATATAGTGTATACAGCAGTGTACTGATATGTGAGGTATGCGGTATAATAGATGCAGTGTATAAGGATATATAGTATATACAGCAGTGTACTGATATGTGAGGTATGAGGTGCAATAGATGCAGTGTGTATAGATATATAGTATATACAGCAGTGTAGTGATATGTGAGGTATAAGGTGTAATAGAAGCAGTGTGTACAGATATATAGTATATACAGCAGTGTACTGATATGTGAGGTATAAGGTATAATAGATGCAGTGTGTACAGATATATAGTGTATACAGCAGTCTAATGATATGTGAGGTATGAGGTATAATAGATGCAGTGTATAAGAATATATAGTATATACAGCAGTGTACTGATATGTGAGGTATGAGGTGTAATAGATGCAGTGTGTATAGATATATAGTATATACAGCAGTGTAGTGATATGTGAGGTATGAGGTGTAATAGATGCAGTGTGTATAGATATATAGTATGTACAGCAGTGTAGTGATATGTGAGGTATGAGGTATAATAGATGCAGTGTGTACAGATATATAGTATATACAGCAGTGTTCTGATATGTGAGGTATGAGGTATAATAGATGCAGTGTGTACAGATATATAGTATATACAGCAGTGTACTGATATGTGAGGTACAAGGTATAATAGATGCAGTGTGTACAGATATATAGTATATACAGTAGTGTACTGATATGTGAGGTATGATGTGTAATAGATGCAGTGTGTATAGATATATAGTATATACAGCAGTGTACTGATATATGAGGTATAATAGATGCAGTGTGTACAGATATATAGTATATACAGCAGTGTACTGATATGTGAGGTATGAGATGTAATAGAGGCAGTGTGTACAGATATATATTATATACAGCAGTGCACTGATATGTGAGGTACGGGATGTAATAAATGTACATAGTGTATACAGATATATAGTATATACAGCAGTGTACTGATGTGTGAGGTATGAGGTACAATAGATGTAGTGTGTACAGTTATATAGTATATACAGCAGTGTACTGATATGTGAGGTACAAGGTATAATAGATGCAATGGGTACAGTTATATAGTATATACAGCAGTGTACTGATATGTGAGGTACAAGCTGTAATTTATACCTCGTACCTGTCAATACACTGCTGTATATACTATTTACCTGTACACACTGCCTCTGTTATACCTCTTTTGTGTGCCAGGGCTGTTTTGTAATCCCAGTCCAGCCCTGTTGGCACACTATAACATGCAGCAGCAAGCATAGTTCATGGAGCAAAGGGAGAGGCCCAGAATGGGTAATTGGGATGTGCTATAAATGGGGCATGGGGACCAGTAATTTCTATGTACGCCTCTGTTAACAGAGATACATTTTTGTGAGCACAGCTCCACACTTCTACATTGGCTGGCTTGGATATTGCAGCTTAGAACTAATCAACTGAACGGGGATAAGGAACAACGCAAGACATAACTGAAACACCAGCGGTCTGAGCATGGCTGGTGGAATGCTCAACTGCCTTCCTACTATGTTCCATGCCTGCTGGAGTAGCGTTGCTCCATCCCCTACACACTGGCAGAGGATTGCTCCTCATCTGCAGTGCTCTCTCTGCACATAGGATGCCTCACTTTGGCTCTTAAAGGGACAGCACATGCTTCCTAATATACCAGCTTTAAGGAATCTTCCCCTGTGGGATGGTTCCTGAGCTATAGTTGTTTTAACTAGTTCATTGCCTGTGAAGGTGCTCTTTCTATGTCCTGATCTACCGTGTCTGATCTCTGCTTGTTGACCTCTGCCTTGCAAATTTAAACTTTTGCTGCCTGCCCTGACCTTTGGCTTGTACAAACTCTGCCTGCCATGACTGTGGTTTGTCCATGACTATAGTTTTGCCTGATCTCTTAGTGATCCACACCACAGTCTCTTGGCTCCAATGGGTTAGCAGTCACTGAACAGAGACTACTTCAAGAATATACATCACAGAATCCGCAGTTGTTCAGAGCATGTAAAAAATTGCTAGCTGATGAGCTGAACTCATTTCCTTTTTCTCTATTACATGGAGTTTGGATGCAGTACTGAAATGCAGGGAAGTGGCAGTACTGCTGTCAGGGGCCCAGGCAAAAAAAAAGGACCAAAGTGCTTTTGTTGGCTGCTACCCACCAACTATCTACCAGTTGCTGCATAGGAACTATATATTCAAAGGCCCAAATTTAAAGGGGTTGTGTCTTCTCATACAATGATGGCATATCGCTAGGATATGCCATCATTTTCAGATAGGTGCAGGTCCCACCTCTGGGACCTGCTCCTATCTCAAGAAAGGAGCCCTCCAAGTCAATAGAGAGCACAGGTCTTATTATTACTCTTCATTTCATAAGTGGTCTGCTATGCTTGAAAAGATGTATGACGCTTATCCCGAAGTGCCCATCGAATGTATTCAACGGAGTACAAGATGGAGGTTGCTGGACATCATAAGGAGGTCTGGAGCCCCGGTCATTTGTCTGGATGTGGTCCAGCTATTCATTCCTACTGAAAGATGTCTAAGATTGTCACTTGATTGTCCATTATTTGCTATTACTGTATATAAGTTTCAAGCATGATAACCATATTTGTATTATTATGGTGGATAGGTAAAATCTTCTCAAATAGCTTTTTTTCTCCATATTTTGGTGATTTTGTAGCCTAATGTGTATACTCGCTTGATAAAATACATACCTCTCTATTCTCTGCTTACTGTGTTATTTTCATTTGTGGTCTTTCAAATCAAAAGCGTGAAAATGAAGTCCAATCACTGAAAATGAAGTCCAATCTGAAATCAGCAGATTATAGAGCAGGGGGATCCGAGCAGATTGATATATAGTTTTGTGGGAAAAGATTCAGGATAACCTGTATTTTATTGATCTCAATCTCTGTTCATTGGGGGTCTGGCCTTAGGAGTTCAGTGGGCAGTCCTATCAATGATTGACAACTATGTCTGTATGTACTTTTATACAGAGATGGCTTTCTTGTAACTTGGACTGCCCACTGGACTCCTAAGAACGAGTAGAGGTTTACATCACAATACTACAAGATACTGAATCATTTTTAATGTGGCAGTTTCCTTTAACCCCGTAACTGTTTTGCCAGATTCCAGCTCCAGCACGGGGAAAAGTAGCTACCTGGATGCTGCTACCTCCTGAATGGTAGCAGCTAGTCTTGTTTGAAAGCAGACATTCCAGGCTTTCAAACAATACCAAAATGACAGCAATATGTTCAGGACAGAGTAAGATATCACTGATAGAAATTGTGATGCTGTGAATGCAGATGAAAGTTAAAGTAAAAACAGGTTTTACTTTCTAACAGTGATTTCTCCTCTGTTGCTTTATCTGTCATTTTGGACTGTCAGCTTAACAAGACTGGTTGCATGTTTCTAGCTGCTACCATTCAGGAGATATCAACATCTAAAGGAGCCCTCCCTTTTCCAGTTAGCTACTTTTCACACTGCTGGAGCTGTACTCCGGAAAAACAGTTAGGTGGTTAAAGGGGTTATCTCATGATTAATGTAAACAATGAATATTCAACATCATATAGTAGATAAAAATCTCTTTCTTTCAAAGCTACAACCACCCCTGTGCCTTTCCTTTAACACTTCTGCTAGATTTATTTCAAGCTGACAGCTCAGGGGAAGTGCGGTTTCTCAGGGGGTGTCTCCTTCCTGCTGAAGCTTTCTCCTTGTAACTCTCCAGCTTCTGACAGTAGATACAGCTCAAAGATGTTACTGAGGTGGACTGAGAAATGAAGAAAAGGATAAACAGCAGGTGGCGCTATACAGATACATTTCACTGAATAACTCAGTGGCTATGATAAATGTCATTACAAAGGTCTTCAGATCCAGGAGCTGGTTTTAAAAAATGTAGATTATTTTTGTGGAACAACCTCTTTAAGTTATAAAGCAGTACCACCGATCTCTATATTGGTTAGTGACAAGCGACAACAATTACGTGGTAGTAACATATGGTTAAGACTATGGAATAGCCATGATAGGCGCTATAATATGGCTATGTTACTACTGTATTACGCTATGGCACTATCATTCAGGCTGTACACTACTACAAGGACACGTCTACATTCTGCGTTGTGTGGACATGTCTCGGTGTCACTATAGTTTAGCTATTATTGTATAAGTATTATAGTGTGGGCGCTGCTTCATGGTGCTAATTCAATCACTCCACTATACTGTACTGACTGCATAATATGCACATATTCACCAGAATTGTTCCGATATATGGTATATACCATTATACTGAGATTAAGCACCATGGACAGGGAAAGCTGTTCTATATGTTTGCAGCTTATATTACTGATTCATTTACTACTTGTTTTGGCTTAGTTTTAAGGTGATCCTTACATTCTATGCAATTAAATCAAATATACCTTAATTTATATAAATGGGGATTAGAGGCAGAGGTCTAGCTTGAAGATCCATAGACCCCAGAGCCATAATAAGCAATCTATAACATGTTTTAATTATAAAATTAGGGGGAGATTTATCAAACTGGTGTAAAGTAGAAGTGGGTAAGTTGCTCCTTGCAACCAATCACAGTCCACCTTTCATTTTTCAGAGCTCCTTTGGAAAATGAAAGGTGGAATCTTATTGGTTGCTATGTGCAACTAAGCCAATTTTCATTTACACCAGTTTGATGAATATCCCCCTTAGTCTTCTTATGTGACAGAGGAATCTTTGTCTCCCTAAGGCATCAAAGCTCGGAGGCGACATCTACCTCTGTACCCAGAAACATATGCCGTTGAATATAGAAATGAGCACAGACTCACATTTTTAAGTGCCATTCACCTACAGAACCTGGTTGTCAATATTTTTATGCATTCTTGAAGCCAAAGATTCCATAAAATTTCTAGTAGGGAGTAAAATGGGGGTAGAATTGTTTTGTTATGACTCTGATTTGGAGATTTGGGGGGAGATTTTTATTTCAGAGCGGCTTCAAACACTGACAGCAGGGAAACGAGGGTCAGTAGTAAAATAAAAAATAACGATCTGGACTCTATATCTGCAGTAGTACTCATGTATTATTGTAAATAATGCTCTAAAATCAGGGGGAAAGAGAGAGTGAGAGATTTCCTGTAAAGCTGCAATGAAATACATCAGGGGATATTTATCAAACTGGTGAAAAGTAGAACTGGATTAGTTGCCCATAGCAACCAATCAGATTCCACCTTTCATTTTCCAGTGGAGCTGAGCAAAATGAAAGAAGGAATCTGATTGGATACTATGGGCAACTAAGCCAGTTGTGCTTCACACCAGTGTGATGAATCTCCCCCTTGGTTTCCAAATGTAGTCTTGAAGGTACCTCATAAAACAAGTCGCGTTCTTTAGACGATTGAAGGAGAAAGCTATCCATCCATTTAGGTTTTTTTTTATATACGAGCAATGCAAGGTGTATTAATAAGGGTGTAAGCAACGACCATTGGTTTTGAACCTGTGGTCGTTCCTCATCAGATGTCAACGTTAGCTGATAACAGTAGTTTTGCAGGTTGGAGACCAAAGTAGGAAGCCGCCATAAAAACCAGTGGACATTAAGCCCTTCTATAAAACAGAAACTTGCTATAGATTCCAAAGAGAAGATGTCATCATTTTTCCTTTTGACCTTTGTTCCACCAAGTTAGTGAATCTATCAACCTTTGCACCTACAGAAACAAGTCTACACAAGTTTGGATTCTTCTTTTGTTTTACCCTGGACTCTGAAGCTTACCACACTCTATGGATATAACATGTGTGATTGTTTAGCGAGCATCAGAGAGTTTGGATAGAAAAGGATTTGGCTTTATATGAAGAATTCAGCTCTTAATTGCTTTAGTCTGTTATTTTCATCAACTGCAACATCTGGGGAGCAAAATACATGAATATAGGGAAACACACTCCTGGGTGAGTTTTTTTTAGGACTTTTAAAGAGATTTTCCAATTTTTTCGGGATAGATCATCAATATCAGATTGGCAGGAGTCCACCTAGCACCCCCGCCGATCAGCTGTTTGAAGAGGCCTTGAGAGCCGCAGCCTCCTCAAAGCTCACCAGGCACAGCACTATCTATTGGAAACGGCTGTGCTTAGTATTGTAGTAGCCCCATTCACTTGAATGGGACTGAGCTGCGCCTAGGGCATACGACCAATAAATGTGATATCACTTACCTAGGAAGAGGCTGCTGCACTTACCGGCGTGCAATGGCCTCTTCAAACAACTGATCCGAGGTGCCAGGAGTCGGACTCTCAACAATCACATACTGATAACCTCTCTTGAGGATAGGTCATTGATATTTAAATTCTCAGACAGACCCTTTAAATGTTTCCAGAAGGCATTGGGGGACATTTATTAAGAGTTTTCCAAGCTGGTCTTAAAGGAGTTTTCTCATCTGAGACAATGGGGGCATATCCTAGCAATAGGTGTGGGTCCCAGTCCCTATCCCCAAAAGTGGTGGAGGGCACACTGCACACGCAGCCACCCTCCATTCATTTCTATGGGGCCGCCGAAAATAGCCGAGCACTGACTTGGCTATTTCCGTCTGGCCCATATAAGTGAATGGGAATGGTAGCTGTGCATGCATGGTGTGCTCCCATTCACTTTTATGAGGAGAGCCCTTGGTGGTGGCTGGACTGGTGTCCTCCAGCCACCACTTTGACTGGAGCACTAAGAGGAGTTGTCCCCCTCCTGTAGCAGAAGTCGAAAAAGGGAAGCAGCTCATAGAGCACACAGATTCACCTACAGAGTGTCACAAGGGGATCAACAGCAAAAGGAACCCCACTTCAGAGGTACCAGAACAGCCCTAAAATCCAGCTACCAGACTAAGGCCGAGTTTAGCACAGCAAAGAGAGAAAGCAGAATATTCAAGTATGCCTGCCAGTTTATGCCAAAATCTGCAAAGAGAAAGGGTGAATATTGTCTAGATACTAGTTGATTCAAGTAAAGCTGTTGAACTTTATAAAAATCTGGACTTGAATATTCCTCCGCCTCCTTTTATTGCTTTAGAGCCAAGCTCTGGGGAGCAATGGTATCCAGGTAGGAGCACCATGACACACACAGAAAACTATTGGGGCCGCACCACACCACTTGGCATTCTGATAAACCTGGGTCATGATCGGGCACCTTGCAGACCTCCACCTATCAGACAATGGGGGTATATCCTAGCAATATGCCCCCATTGTCTCACATGAGAATACCCCTTTAAGTTCATCCTCACTGCAATCGGCAGCACCAAAGTTATGTTGAGAAAAAGACCTCTACATAAGTTTGCCGCTTCCTTCAGCATTCCGTGTGGCAGACTTAAATCTATGTCAGCCCCTTTGCTGGGGTAGAGTTAAGCCATTTTGCACACCAATAACCGGCATGGATAATGATAACTGAGCCGGACCTGCCGGTCCGCCCGCTTTCCTGCCCATTCCATTTCCCTTTTTTTGGTACTTTGGAATAGTGCCGTGTAAAAGGAAAAGTAGCAGATTTTGCCACACAAATGGTGTGTGACAAAATCTGCCGGTTTAATGTACCATTATTGTGGAGTATATATGTTAATAAATGTCCCTCATTGTGTATAGACAAGAAAAAAGAAAGTGCTGTGAATGAAGAATATGACTTTTACTAGCAGAAGGACCTGGCTTTGCCCAGGTATATTTTATCTATTTCACCCCCCTTCCTTAACAGAGCCCTCCACAGCCCCCACCACTTAACACTGACCCACCCCACAGTGCCCCGTCTCCTTAAAATGGGACCTCCACAGCAGCCCACCCCTTTAACTTTGACCTTTACAGAAGCCTGCACCATTAATAGTGAGTTCCACAGCACATCACCCCCTTGACAGTGACCTCCACAGAGGCCCACCCCCTTAACAGTGACCTCTACAGAACCCACCCCTTAACACTAACCATAGGTTACAGTCCCCTTAACTGACCTCCACCATTCCTGGCCCCCTTGACACATACCTCCACAGCGACTACCCCTTTAACAGTGACCTCCACAGCAGTTAGGGTGGCCACTGGCTTCACCCCAGAAAACTGGAACCTCACCGGCCACGCCCCAAACATGAAGCCACCTCCCCGCCTCCGTGAAGACACGGAGGAGAAGAAGTAGTTCCTGACCTGAAGCTGAGCTAGAGACAGCCTGGTGCTTCTCTACCCCTCAGTCAGCCACAGGGAGCTATGTCTGCAGGCTCTAGTAAATGACTGGGGGTTAGAGAAGCCTCAGTCAGTTGCTGCAGCTCACACTCAGACAACTCAATGGTTTTAGGCGGACAGTCTGGCTTTCAGACTCCCTGTTCTCCGCTCGGCACAGGCCCTGAATAGACACAGGGATGTCCTTTTGAAAAGCTCACTCTCAGACAGCAGCACTGTGCAGTCTGAGCATGAGCTGCAGGGAGAAATTCACCCTCCCACCTGTGCAGCTGACAGAAGTTTATTTTTACCTTTATTTTTTTACTCCCCATGGGCTGCGGATTGGGAGGGGGCGTGGCCTACCTGGATTGGGGGCATGGCTTGGTGGGACCTGGGGGCGAGTTTTTTGAGGATGGCCTGAATTACAGGTCGATGCCTCGGTAATTTATGAGGAAACACAGTGGGTAGCAGTGGAAGAAAACTTTAATTACTACTGAATGGTAAATATGTGAAATTTACATTATATTAGGTAATAATTGATGATGAGTTAGTCTAAAACAAAAGTTATATTTATGGTAACCGGAATACCCCTTTAACAGTGTCATCCACAGTGCTCTGCCCCTTTAAAGCTGACCTACAGCAGTGAAGAAAAATGGCTGGGTTGTTATGGAAACCTGGTGTGAAACTGTGTGTATGTGGAGAGTAAGGGCCTGCGAGCTTCTATTAGCTGATAAGGGTAATGTGACCAGGCTTCTATTGACTAATGCATGTTTTGGGAATATCTCAGGAATGGTATGTCCTGGAGAGCTGAGGTCTAAAACCTTCCCGGACACCTGATGTACCTGTGTGCCAAATTTCGTGATTGTAGCTGCGACGATGCAGATTCCTTTAGCGGACATACATACACACATACATACACTCAGCTTTGAATATTAGAATACAAGTCATGCTACTACTATTACATACATTATAATTATTTGTGTAGGACAGATATACTGTATGAGTTTCAATATGTGAATCTTCCTTCTGCCAGCCCAAAAGAAATCTATTATTTTGTTCTACTTTGCAACCTATTTCAAGCATACTTAGGCTACTTTCACACTTGCGGTAGCCTTTTCTGGCAGGCAGCATATTTTATTTTTTTGGCCGGCCGCCTCCGGCCTGCCCCTATTATAGTGAATGGGGCTGGAGCGGGCCTCCAGCGGCACTGTGCTCTAGCAGTAACACGGATCCGGCAGGCTGTCCCCCTGTCGGAACAGCCTGCAGGAAAAGGCTACCGCAAGTGTGAAAGTAACCTTATAACTGCAAAAACTAGTCACCAGTAGAGGTATGCAATGGCAAAGCTCCATCCACTACACTTGGGTCCAGTTTACACTGAGTTTTTGGTTCAGATTTTGGAGCACTTCTGCCTTAAAATCAGCTCCAAAAACACCTTAACACCCCATTCATTTCAATGGAAAGTAGCACTTGCTTATTCTCCTTGTGGAAAAAAGAAGTTTGAAAAAAGAAGCAGCTTGCCATATCTTGGGGAGGAATCCCTGCTGAACTTCCCGTTGAAATTAAAATGCATCGAAAAATGCATGAAAAAATACATGCATTAATTCCTTGCTGAATTTTATAGGCAAATTTTTAAATTTTTCCCTCACATACTGTTCATTCTGCATATCAACATGCCTACTCTAGATCTAGGGAAGCACTTCTATCTTCTATACATAACAGGGAGAATACTGACCCTTGTCTTCGTATCTTCAGGACATTTGACACTCAAGCAGAGGTGGTGTGTAGAATGATATAAAAATAGTGGATTTTACTCAAAACAGATCCTGACTTGTCCGAATTGCTACCAGGCCAACTAGATATAACCTATAGGATGGGGCGTAACATGTCATTTTGAGGGTCTGATCAGAGTTGGTTCATGGCTTGATACACACAGTAAGTTTACTCTGCCTCTGCCAAGCTTGTATATGTATTGAAGTCTGTCGGTCCTTATGAGCATCCCAGGAAAGGAAGACGGGTTAATAGTACAGCATTTACTAAATGTCCACTAGGGGGTTATCTATGTATGTAGATGTGTAAGTGGGATATTGTATATTGGCAAAACAATTTGTCAATTTTGTACTTGTATTTTAAACCGGGCCAGGGTGGGGGGGGTGGGGTTGTTGTGAACATGAAACAGGACAAGCCTCTTGCTAGACATGTTAAAGATTATCATAACAATAACCCCGGTGGCCTTAGATTCGCCTCCCTTGAGATTCTCCAGGAACCCATGCGACATGGTGACTAGGACATGAAGATTATCATGAAAGAGTCCACAATGGATATACAGAATGCAAACTGTACATCCACTGGGCCTAAACAAATAAATTAATTCTACGTGTTTCATTTGGTTGGATATTTATGATAGGAGAGTATAGTAGATAGAACAGGAATGAACAGCACCATGGAATGAAATCGAAACTGAAGGCGCCACCAGGAAAGGAGAGAAAAAGTCTGATATGTAAAGTGGTGGAAAAAGAGGAGGAGAGAATCGAAGAAGAAGGAAGGACCAGAGAAGGCTGCTTAAAATAGAGTGTTGGTAGAGCCGAACAGCTGTTGTATATGCTTAGAATAGAATAGACAAATCTAAGTGGTGATGCGAATGTTATCGCTTCTACAAATTTAAAATGTCTAAAAGAAGAAATTTATAATAAAGCGCCACTCCCTGTTGTTAAAAGAAATAGATAAGAATGATGGGAATTAATGATAAAATATATCAGATAAGAAAAAGCTCAATAAATTTATTATGCAGACGTTAGGAATCAAATGCAAGGTGGAAGAGGAAATAAATAAAAAGGGGTCCAGTAGGGGGACAGAGTGTGATAATAGATAATCCAATGGGGAGACACGTACGGCATTATAAAATCATATATATATCAATGTTTTCCAGCATATCTGTGGCTAAGTATCACAGTGTCACTAAGTAATACCTGATGGATTCCAAACCGATAAAGGTACAGTAAATAAAAAATATAAAATGCACTCACTTCATTGTCTGCAGGATAAACTCCAGACACCTGTAAGACTTTAAACCCCCCCTGGCCAGGATCGCATGTAGTATATTGCAGATTGATGGCAGCACACTAGCAGGCTTCTTATCAATCTTTTTATTGAAGAATATCTCAGGCTCAATGTGTTTTGGGGGCTGAGTATTCCCCTTCCTCAGGAGCAGTATATACATAAAACCATACTGTAACACAGGACAAACCGCACACATTTATAGTGGAAATCTCTTTGAAAAAACACGTGGGAACACTAGGACCGGATACAGCATCACCGGAAGTGATGTATGGTCACGTGGGTATGAAATATCCTGCCTCCCGATTACATGTGTTCCAATCTGGAGCGCATTAAACATGAATACGTGCGGAGCCAGGAGGAAGAGGTGATCCAGGAGGAGGAGATCTCAGTTATGCGATCTGCCTTACTTCTGCCGTTTGCGTTCCAGCTTGGAACACTACGTAGGGCACATCCTAGGACACAGTGGAACACATAATGCGTTTCAATAACATTTTCAGCGCTCGCTCTAAAGTGTTAGTTGAGGATCAGGTTCATTTACATACAATGATGCCTCATAAGGACAAATAAATATGTGGGTACAAGTAGATAAAAGAAGTAGATACACAAAGGAAACATAAATATACGGTATATATTAAATTATACAGTCCATTACCCTAAAATAACATCTTATTCACGTAAATGACAATAAAACCTATAATGAATTCGTATATTGTTTCATTAGTCTTTGATCAATTGTAATACAGATAAAACTCAATAATGAATTGGCTAATCATTAGTGGACTAAATATGGACTAAATATGGATCAATTACATTTTATGAGTTCATTATATATACAACAAATACAATAAATAAATAAATAATAAATAAAATTAAAAAAAATATTTCAAAATTTAAATAATCTCATAATTATATCTATACCTGAATAAATAAATTATGGATACATTTACTAATACATATATCAATATAAGTAAAAACCTAAAAATCGTGAGAATTCTTTTAAATATATATAAGGTCTTAGGGTATACATTTAAGCTATGTAATTTAATAATTCACGTATTCTAGTGATTCATTAAGTCCGAATGGCTTCAAAGGTGATAGATTCAGAATATTTCTTTTCTACACAGAGTTTGGAATGAGTGGGGGATCCCCCTCATGGTGATTTGCAAAATGACGAGATACACTACGGGTGCCGACCTTTAGTTTGATATTTGATCTATGCTCATTCATACGTTCCCAAAGAGTTTGGGTCGTGCAACCAAAATAGTATAAATTGCACGGACATTGTAGTAGATAAACCACATTAGATGTGCCACAGTTCATCTCGTGGTTGTAGCAAAATGGGATCTTTTAGAGTTGGCACCCTAATTTCTTTTAGTCTGTTTGCAATGATGTCACATCATTTGCATCTCTTCACGCCACATTTGAAGGAGCCTACTTTATTCAGGTTTTTCCTTTTCAAATTACCGTCTGGCTGTTCAGACTATTTCGTTTAGGGCAAGAAGGTGGCAACATGTTTTTTAGTGTTGGTGCTCTCTGAAACATTAAATTTGGCCTTTTTGGAATATTCTCCCATATAATGGGATTTTTCTGTAAAACCATCCAATGTTTTGTCAGAATTTTTCTGATTTCTGTATGTCTAGTTTTATAACGAGTAATAATATTAAGGTGTGGGGGCTTGGAATCGGTTTGTTTCACGGTTTTACCTTTTAGACTATATTTTTGGGACTTTGGGAAAATTCTCTTGGCTGATTCATCAATAAGTCCCATAGGATAGCCATTATCTTTAAACCTTTTACTCAGTGTGTTTATTTGTTTTTTCATAGTTTTATCATCTGAGTGATTTCTTCTAATTCTCTTCATCTGACTATATGGGGTGTTATTTTTCCATCTTTGATGGTGACAGCTTTTGAAATCGAGAAAGCTGTTAGTGTCCACATTCTTAAAATGTGTTTTGATGGAAATTTTATTATATTTATGTTTGCTTGTCCACGTCTTATTTTGCTCTTGCACAGCTTGCACAAGGCAATGCCTTTGTCTTTCAGCAGTGTGGCGCAAAATGCCAGATGGGAAAAACTTGCATAGAGCTAGAGGCAGCTGAGCTTGGCTTTGCTCAGGCATGTTTTGGGCCTAACCCACCAACAGTGTCAGAGGCATCACCAGATCCAGAAGAAGACGTGGTTCTGGCTGTTCTTTTAGAAGTATGTGGCCTCTGCTCCTTATTGCTGCAGCCATCATCCTCCTACTCTGATGTTGCCTCCTTCTCAGCACTCTTATCTGGCTCCCAGGTCCTGTCCAGCACACTCTCTTTCATTTCTATCAGACTGTGGGATATCATAGTGGGTTGTTTGGACCCTCTCCTCTGAATTTGCTCTGAGTACCACTGTTTCTGCCCCAACACAAATACCACAGCTATGGGTGCCACTATTACCACCACCAACACGACTATGCCTGGAGTCTGCAGCCTCCTTCTCAACCTCCTTCTGAGGGCAGTAGAAACACTGACTGTTGTTGTAAAAATGATGTTTAAATTATGTTATAAGGAGTAAAAAGCTTGTGTGTAGTGGCTGAGGTTTGCAAATAAAGGGAGTTTTCTGAAGCTTCCTCAGCGACCCCTAGAAGGGAACTTTATTAAGCTAACCCAACTGTCTGTGCATTTCATGTGATATTGTAACCAATGCTTTGTGCCTAATTTGGTAATATGGTAATACTGTATCTGTCACTGCCAGACAGAAGGTATAAAAAGTATATATCCTGTTTATACGTTGGACTTTGATGACACAGGCAGTCATCTGTATTTGTCTCTTTGCGGCAAGCAAATAAAACAAGTTCCTGTTTCAAATTCAGATGACTTTGATCCTGTCTTGATAAAAGAAAAATTTCCCTAACAACTCAAGCCGCAATCCAACATCTTCTGTCTTCTTCCAGACGTTTGCTGAAAACTGTGTACACGGAAGTCTTGGACTTCTAGAGTCAAAAGACCTCCGGATGAATTGCCGTTAAACAGAGGCCGCTCCACTTGGACTGAAGCGAGACAAAAGATTTGTAGATATAGTAATTTGAAACGGGATAAATTTCATCTGAATTGAGGTAAGATATAAGGATTATTGAATAAGTTGTGTAAGGTTACTGAATATTGTATACAGAGTCGGGGACTCTAGGAATTGTCGGCCATAGTCTATGTGAGAAGATTAGAGGAATAAATAACTTTGTGCCACACGTTAAAGATAGTACTGGTCTATAGGTTGATATTTGTTTTGTTCTCCACATATGTCTCTTTCTCTCTTTTAATGTTGTAAAAGTAACAGTTAAGACAGTCTCTTACAAACCCAGTTGTGGTCACCTCGGGTGAACGACTCAGCTGTCTGAGGACTGTGTTTTGGTAAGCGGCTCTGGGCGTCCAGGGTGCAGCGAGCATTATAGTCCCAGGAGAACAACATTTTATTGAGTGGCCTTGGTTCAGTCCAAAACCACGGTGCATCCAGCACGATTACTCATGAACTAACCCCAGTTCATCCCAAACGGCCACAAAATATCTGTTCTTTGTAATGAGGATCTCTGAATAACTTTCTTTACTGTGTTTCAGAATGTATCAGGATTACATATATATATAATCCTGAATGTATTAGATATCACAGTAGGTGTGGTTTTCACAACAACCACTGTGACCCCTGTAGCTTTTCCAGTGCAATTAACAACAAATATTAGAAGATGTGCCTTGTACTGTAAGTAGAAATGGCTGTTAGAAGAAAGGATGAGGCAGTTCAACTGAAAGGGGTGGGCCTTCCATATGCAGCCTTACAATAGCTACCCCTCAGACCATGCCACATTCTATGCCAAAAGCTACATTGTCATTGGTACCTGATATGTTGTGAGTGACCAGTAAAGTAGTTTTGGCAGGAGGCCTCTTTTATCATTTCTATTTGTGAAAGGCAGCAACGTGTAAGATAAGTGTTAGTCCATGGTCACATTTCTAGGACAATGTATATTTCCAGGTTTGAAGTCCATTCAGCAAAACTCTCTGTCTCTAGAAATCCATGGTGAATTAAGCAAATTTTAGGAATAGTAGGGTATTGTGGAGAGTGAATTCCTGGTGCATCCTCCTTCCTAAAATACTGTTTACAACACATAAGCAGTTCAGGAATTTATGTGGTAGAAGGAGTAAGTAAAAATAGCGGACGAGGTACAGGCGGAGTAAGAAGGAATAATGGAGGTTGTTATGTGTGTGGAAAGACAGAACAAGAGATTGCAAACAGAGAAAAGACAGGTCAGAACTTGAAGATGAGGAAGATGTTTCAGCATAAGTAGTCAAGAAGGATGAACAAGTATGTTATGAGAAGAGAAAAGAGTAAGTGTTAAATTTAGGAAAAATTGAAATTATTTTATAAAATGCCAAAAAACTGATGGCATGAAATACAATGTTTGTGTGATTCAGTTGCATCTAGAACAGTAATTCACCATTATAAAGCACGCTACAGTTAAACCCTCATCGGTAACAGAGGCCTTGGAAAAAGAAGCAACTGAACAAGTAGATCCAAAGGTAGATCACTACAATCCCTACAGTCGATATATAACACAGGGCCTGTCAAAAAGGGATGAGGAGAAAAGCAAGTCAAACTCCTCATAAGACAAATGTACTTGGACAAATACAGTAGGTTATGCCATAGTAAGTACTTGTACTAGTACTTGTACTGTAGCTAAACCACTCCCGAAACATCTTTCAGCACAAGCAGCTGAATTAATAGCTCTAACAGAGGCATGCAGAAGTGAAAATAGTGAATATAGGCTTAAATTCGTTATCACTTACAGATAATTTGGTTCAGTACCCTGTGTATTTGTGTACTGATCACCTATATGCTGGTTTAATTAAATTGAACAAATTCCCCCAAAAAATCGAATTCCAACCGTGTGGAAATAGAATAAACAGAAATGCATGGTTGAGGTCTGACGCTTACTTTCACATTAACATTCACAGGTAAATTGTTGCCCTACCCTGTTTATTGGTACTGATCACCTATATGCTGGTTTAATTAAATTCAATAATGGTTGAGGATAAGGATAGGGAGAAAATATGAACAGGTTCTACACTGGAGAGGTACTTAAACTTGATAATTATAATTCACTCAAGTTCTTAGTTCACGAAACACAACATTTTGGCTACAGATTCTACTAATGCTGGTTTTAAACAGACACACTTCTCTGGACTGGTTGCTAAGACCCCCAGCAATGCTCTCTCTTTCAGACATGCTAGCTCCAACTTTTTCACTTCCTTCCTGCGTGAACCTTCTCCTGACACCGTTCATCAGGCCTACTTATCATTCCATAAGCCACATTTTGTACTCCTGAACGGTTGCATGACCCTACAGGCTGTAGCCAGGGTGTTACTTGTCAGTCAGATGTCACACACAGGTGGGAGACAGACCCTTATATAATTTCACCAACTACAGCTGTTACATGTGGAAATCCACTAGGTAACATGGAGGTATCTGCCCACAATGCAGTTGACAGCTGTAGATACTTGGATCTTTATCATTACCATCTGTTTACAACAAAGGGAAGCCATTGGTGTACATACTAAAGTGGTAGACCATGTAGCCACTATGGGGCCTATCGATAGAAGCTGCCCAGACCATGTTGGTGAGTTGTGAGAACCTACACAGGGAACCCCACTCTATAGGTCCAACAAACAGAGGTGGTTAGGGGTGTTTTTATTTTGAACCAGCACAAGACGGAAGACCCTACCTCTATGTAGACCCGAGTGCAGCTATGTGGAAATAAAATTCTGCTGCATTGGAGCCGGATGAAACTTCTGCCCTCCTGTCTATTCAGGTGGCCCTTTTATGGAATATTAGTGTTCCTGTGTATCTTGGAGACAATGGGGAACCTCTTGACTAAATCTGCATATGAATTTCTGTTCACAGGATGGATTTATACTTACTCACTACAGTCCTCTTGACATTTATCCTAATCAGCGTGTTGGCTAAGTATATTAAGATATTGTTGGAGAGGTCAAACCTGCCTCCTGGACCATTGCCTCTTCCCATCATTGGTACTCTTTATAAGATGAACTTCGCCGATATTGTGAAGTCCCTTAGGAATGTGAGTATAGCAGGAAACACAAAATGACATAGCACACAACAAGGCTTCTTCAGGTAATTAATGGATAACTAGGAATAAAAGCAGCATTTGTGTAATGTTGAGAACCAAAGTGGGAATCAGTCATAAGACACACCTTGTTAAAGTGGGTTTCCTACTATAGGAAGTAAGGGAATATTGCTATGATATGTCATAACTACCTCATAGAGGGTATGGGGGGTGTCAGGTGGCCAAACTTTGAAAGGGTGTTTTTTTATGGGGTGTCCAGGGGTGGGATTCAAATTTTTAACAACAGGTTCCCTACTAGTGTTGATCGAGCACTGTAGTGCTCGGGTCGAACACTAGGCGGTGCTCGAGTGCTCGACCGAGCACCCAAGCACAATGGAAGTCAATGGGAGAACCCAATAACTAAACCGGGCACCCCCTGCTCTGAAGAGGAGAGGGTGTCTGGTTCATAGGGAAAGGTGAGGAAATGGTGGAAACACCACTGAAATGGTTTGGGAACAGCATGGGGAGGAAGTCTGGATGCATCTTGGACTACAAAGTCACTGCTGGGAACGATGTTGTCCGAGTATTACGCCACTTTTACAAAATGACAAGAATACCCCCCAAAACCGAAGATAACATTGATTTTAGAGGAAATATTGTTAGGAAACATATATTTACTTGTACATAAAGAGCAAGTGCTGCTAAAAATTACAAGGAAGAGGGACTCCGATACAACCGATATATCACATAAAGGGGGGCCTCATTCACATTGTGGTACAATTGTTCATGTCATGGGACTCCTACACTCTTAAACCCTATGCACAAAGTGAAAGGGCTGCCAAAAATTACAAGGAACAGGCACTCCAATACACAGATAATGTCGCCTTGATTAGCGGCAGAAAAAAATACACAGGATTTCTGGTATTTAGGATACAAAAACGTTATAATGCACACGCAACACAGGCAAAGTCCTTAAAAGGACTTTTGGGTCTTTTAAACAGAACAATTAGCCCTCCCTAGCCAAATCCTATCCCTACACTATCTGTCCCTCCTTGCGCAAATGTTATACAGCAGACGCAGCGCAGGTTATGTCGCCTTGATTAGCTGCAGAAAAAATGACACCAGATGTCAGGTATATAAGATACAGAAACGTTATAATGCACACGCTGCGCAGGTGGTGTTTAGGTCAGGCAAACTTGCGCAATTTTTGCCTTCCCCCCCAAAAAAATATATATTGCAGCCAGATATAATAGCCCTTAAAAGGGCTTTTGGGTCTTTTCAACAGAAAAACTAGCCCTGCCTAGCCAATTTCTATCCCTACACTATCTGTCCCTCCTTGCAGCAGCTCTCCCTGACTAAGACTGAGCCGGGTCACATGTCACCGGGTGCTATATAGAGTATTTAGTATTATAGTATTTGGCCGAACATGCTCGCTCAACACTATTCCCTACTCAACGGCAGACACGCGGTTTCACAACACGTTTACTTATACAAACACCATAGATACATGGTACACATACATAAATATATCATATATACACTACACAGTTCTTGTAATTTTAACCACCAAAACTGGAGGGAACTGGCTGAATCCCATGTCTGGGGGATGTCCTTTTTTTAGCTGTGGCTCCCTCCCTGTAATATGTCATATTATCTAAAAGTAGATACAGCTTATAGCAGTTGAAGGATGGAAGTGAGCATGTGGATCAAGTGGACCTGCACATACAGATTAAACACCAGGGGGCACCATTATAATGCATTAAAGAGAATATATCACAACCGGAGCATTCTCGTATCGTAAAGTTAATTTCAAACGAAATTAGTTTTGTATGTTGAACAACATTTAATGGTGGCAAAACAACCTTAAATTGGTGGACGTTTTAAGATTCAGTAAATGCTTCCTCTCGAGTGCCGATTGATTAGCTGTCAAATTCAATGGAGAAATCTTCAGAATTTTTGGCCAATCCTCTTATAGGAAAAAGTATAAAGTTGGGAATGAACAAACTAAGTGTATTGTCAGATGTGTGGGTGGGGTGACCTAGTCAGGACTAAAACTTACACGGTGGCATTGGAGCATTACAACATACAATCATTATAATATTTCTATACAACTATGAGTATAACAAAGGGCTGTTATAGTACACGTCATAGAACATGTAAGGAGACAATTAGATCATAATGTGCTGTGTAAAATTAATTCTCTTCTTTATCCTAGTTGTCAAAAACATACGGTGACATCTTTACTGTGTATGAAGGGAGCCAGCCGGTTATTGTGCTATGTAGTTATGACGCCATCAAAGAGACTTTAATTGACAAACCAGATGAGTTCAGTGGACGAGGCTATTACCCTTCGTTCTTTGACTTTACCAAAGGAGATGGTGAGTATTGCGTCGGGTAGGCTTGATCCCGCTATGTTATTTATTGGCTCTTTCTTTCATCTCTTTGGATGGATATTTGGCCACTTCCTTTTTCATTTAAGTTCCATGAGAAATTAGGGACAGGGATTGTCCTAGTCAATAATCTACCTTTAAGGAGACACTTCTATTACAATTACTTTTTTAGGATATTAAAAACTTATATATAAAGATTGGATGGTTTTCTGGATATCATTTTTTAAAGTCACTCCACATACACTGGGAAGAAAGAGATGCAAATTAGCTTTAACAAGCTCTGCCTCTAATACCACCAGATCTAAGGCAGCTATTTTATAAGTCAATGTTCAACCCTGTAAATAGGCCTTTAGACATGACTCAGATATTAAATAAGCCAGTACTTCATCTTCAAAAAGTTGTTTCAGGGTTATTGTTCTTCATCAATGCAGAGCAGAGAGTACTGGCTCAACTGGGTGCGAGGACTAAGTCAGGATTTGGGGGTGCTATATCTCCTTCGGGAGAGAAAGCACCTTAGGTGGCATGAGGAGACTTATAGGGATGCAAATGAGCTCTTAACAAGTCATGTCTCAAGGCCTATATAAAGGGTTGAACATTGATTTATAGGATAGCTTCCTTACAAATGGTGGCATTAGAGGCAGAGCTTGTTAAGAGCTCATTTGCCTCCCTTTTTCCCCAGAATCCAGAGGAGCATGTATGGCCTATAAGTTTTCTCATGCCACCTAAGGCGTTCTCTCCCCAAGGAGAGATAGTACCCCCCAAATCCATGTAAACTGTGAGGCAAAAGTCAGGATACAACCCTTTTAAGTGGTTTTCCAAAACTTCTCCATGGATGACCCATCTTCTGGATAGGTCATCAGCTGTTTGAGAAGGCACCAACCTTCTTGAAGCTTAGCCTTGGACATGTGTTGTCACATGAATTTACTCAGAAGCACACTGATAGTGTCAGTTTAGATTTTTCTTTAACTGTTTAGGAGTCAAGTGAGGTAAAAGTTTCCTAAAGTGCTTTACATGACGTGTTTTGATGTGTCCACCATGCTTGCACATGGTTAAATGTTTAAACCAGTCTTCGTGAACACACTGAAGAACCGCAGATGATACTTTGTCACAGCACTGTAGGGTTTCACAATGTAAAGTGAGCCTAAGGGACTTTAGAGATAAAGTTCCAAAGAAGTTAAGTCTGACAACCATTCTATCAAACCTCTACTCCAAATATATTGCCCAGGGAATTGCACCATTCTGTTATAAGTAACATGGGAACTCATTGTAATCATTGAACAAAGATGTGAATATTGCATCCATTTTTTTGGTTCTTTTGTCACAGCTTTATTCACCACTGTCCAGGTCTCTGGCCATATGGAGGGTGGACATTCTGGAATTGGAAGACAGGCATGAGAAGGAGATAATTAGGGATGAGTGAATCGACTTTGAAACATCCAAAATCGATTCGCATAAAACTTTGCTCTAATACTGTATGGAGCCGGAGCTCTGTACAGTATTAGAATGTATTGGCTCCTGCTCTGTACGGTATTAGAAAGAAGTTGTATGTGAATTGACTTCGGATGTTTCATCCGAAGTTGATTTGCTCATCCCTAGTGATATAAAACTGGAGGACTACAGATATTAGCTCTAGAGATCAGTTGATCCAGGTCAAGTGGCTACATGGTATCTATCTAACTCCAGTAAGACTGGAGCGTATGCACAAACTAGATGCCCAGTGCACTAAATGTGACAGAGATAGAGGAACTCTGGTCCACATGATCTAGAGTTGTCCAGTTATTGCAGCGTACTGGTCAGAGACACATGAGTTCTTAAATAAGAGATTGGGTTTGAGCGTGATCTATTCTCCAGAGAATAGTCTTTTGGGACTCGTTAACGATCTGATCCAGACCAAAAATGTTAGGAGGTTATACCGACTCCTTATGTTCTATGCCAGGAAAACCATCCAATTAAATTGGAAACCCCCTAAAATCCCATCTGTCCAACAATGGATGCAGATCATAGACGTGACTCTGCAGATGTACAGATTAACTTTCTTAGTGAGGGGCAATCCAGAGAAAATTGAGAAAATTTGGGGAACCTGGCTGGCTGTTTTGTCGATTCTCTGAAGAAGAGGGAATGGATTACAGCAGGGACGTAGTCCACATTACTGATATGCACTGTGAGAAATACCGGTACTTTTGTTATGCTGTACATAATTGCCATGGCTGTAAATTATTGGTGAGAATGATCTGTTCTAAGAGTGTAAGTCTATTATTTTTTTTTTGGGGGGGTGGAATAAAAATAAAGACTTAAAAAAAATGGCATTCTGTAACATCTGCAGGTACTTCTCACCATTAAGTGATCCTTCAATGAAAAAATACCCTATGATATGAGTTCCCCAAATATCAATATGGAAATATGGCTCACCTGAATTGCCAAATCCTGGGAGAACAAGCGCCCAAGAGTGAAGCCCTCAGATACGTGCAAGCCTTTAAGTGCAGGCACTATGGGAGTTCCCTCTATTAGTAACTATTAGAGATGAGCGAGCATACTCGTCCGAGCTTGGTGCTCGTTCGAGTATTAGGGTACTCGTAAGTGCTCGCTGCTCGGACGAGTATCTCGCCATGCTCGAGGAAATGGCAACTTCCGCATCGTGCTTTTTTGGCGCCTATAAACTCAGCCAATCACAAGCCAGGAGACTCTGCGGTACACCCAGCATCACGTGGGGCCCTTACATGTCGATAGCAGGGGTTGGCTGGCCTGATCAGGTGACCCTGAAATATACTAGTGACTGGCCGCGGTGCTCGGCTCAGATGCTGTCTGGATGTCGTTAGGGATAGAGCTGCTGCGTTTCAGGGAGAGTGTTAGGGCCTGCATTTAGTTCTCTGTTAGGCAGGAATCACCCACAAAGAACCCAACAGCCCTTCTAAGGGCTACAAGAAATTTTTTTTTTGTCTCCTGGCTTGGCTGGCTGGCTGGCACTAGTAGTGCAGCTATCGCCATATATAACCCCCTTTTTTTATGTTATATCTCAGTGATACAAATCCATTTCACACAGCTGCGTGGAACCATTCTGTGTGTCACAGTTCATTACACTCACTCCTATCCGTATTTTCTGTCCAGGTGACACTTTCTGTACGTCACTTAATACAACCAAGTCTTATGCTGCCTGTCAAGTATATAGCTTTATCAAAAAAATCTCTGTGCGACATTTGTCTGGGTCGCAGTCTAAATAGCCACCGTCAGTAGGGTGTCAGTTAGCTCTACGATAGTTTCTGCACGTCACGTTCCGAAAAAAACAAAACTACAAAAAAAAAAATATTAAAAAAAATATATAAAAAAAATATTTTTTTAGTTGTTTTAGCTCAGTGATACAAATCCATTTCACACAGCTGCGTGGAACCATTCTGTGTGTCACAGTTCATTACACTCACTCCTATCCGTATTTTCTGTCCAGGTGACACTTTCTGTACGTCACTTAATACAACCAAGTCTTTTGCTGCCTGTCACATATTTAGCTTTATCAAAAAAATCTCTGTGCGACATTTGTCTGGGTCGCAGTCTAAATAGCCACCGTCAGTAGGGTGCCAGTTAGCTCTACGATAGTTTCTGCACGTCACGTTCCAAAAAAAACAAAACTACAAAAAAAAATATATAAAAAAATATATTAAAAAAATATTTTTTTAGTTGTTTTAGCTCAGTGATACAAATCCATTTCACACAGCTGCGTGGAAGAATTCTGTGTGTCACAGTTCATTACACTCACTCCTATCCGTATTTTCTGTCCAGGTGACACTTTCTGTACGTCACTTAATTAAACCAGACTGAACAAGTTTGTGGGTTTCAGTACACCAGGCCCATTTATTTTTTATTTTTTATATAATACACTTATATACAGAAAATGTTGAACCCCAGGGCTAAGGGTCGAGGATGAGGGCCTGGGCAGGGTGAGACAGTACCTGCTGATGAGGGAGCAGGGGAACGCCGCAGAGCTACACTCCCTAGCTTCATGTCTCAACTTACAGGGACACGTGGTAGAGGACTGTTGAAACTACAACAGTGCGAACAGCTGATGTCGTGGATTGCGGACAATGCTTCAAGTAATTTGTCCACCAGTCAGTCTTCCACGCAGTCCACCCACGTTACCCAAGGGAGCACTCCTCTGGCTCCTCCACCTCAACCTCCTTCCCCCCAGTCTGCCCCCTCCCAGGAAAATTTGGAATGCGATCCGGCATACTCTGAGGAACTGTTTTCTGGACCCTTCCCAGAGTCACAAACCACTTCTCAGGTTGCTGCTGACCTCGTTCCCGATGCCCAAGTTTTCCAACTGTCGCAGTCTGTGGGTGATGATGATGATGATGATGACAATGTTGAGTTAGTGGAAGAAGTTTGTAAAGAGGTGTCGGACGATGAGGAGACACGGTTGTCAGACAGTGGTGAAGTTGTTGTCAGGGCAGGAAGTCCGAGGGGGGAGCAGACTGAGGAATCGGAGGATGACGAGGTGACTGAACCAAGCTGGGTTGATATGCCGAGTGAAGACAGTGCTTCTGAGGCGGAGGCGAGTGCTGCACCAGAACAGGTCGTAAGAGGCAGTGGTGTGGCCAGAGGGAGAAGCAGGGCCAGAGCTGGTGCATCAGCAGCAACTGTTTCACGTAGTGAAGCTCCCGTGGCGAGGCCTAGATGTTCGCAAGTCTGGAGGTTCTTTAAAGAAAGTGAGGATGACCGACGGACTGTGGTGTGCAACCTGTGCCACACCAGGATCAGCAGGGGTGCCACCACTACTAGCCTAACCACCACCAGCATGCACAGGCATATGAGTGCTAAACACCCCACTCAATGGAACCAAGGCCGTTCACAACCTCCTGCGGGTCACACTACTGCTCCTTCCCCTGTGTCACTCGCTGCCTCTGCTAGTCAACCCCCTGCGTCACTCGCTGCCTCTGCTAGTCAACCCCCTGCCCACCAACGGGGTTCCACCACTACCAGCCTAACCACCACCAGCGTGCACAGGTATACGAGTGCTAAACACTATGGAACCAAGGCCGTCCGTTCCCCTCATGCGGGTCCCACCACTGCTCCTTCCCCTGTGTCAATCGCTGCCTCTGCGAGTCAACCCCCAGCCCAGGACCCCAGCACAAGCGGCTCCCGCCGGAAAACCACACCTTCGCCTCCACGATCCTCCACAGTGTCCACCAACGTGTCCCTGTGCAACGTTCAGCTGTCATTACAGCAGACGTTGGAGCGCAAGCAGAAAAAAAGTTCAGCCCACCTACATGCACAAGCCCTCAACGTCCACATACAGGGCCACGCTAAATTTTTCCTGTGCTCTACCTGCTACAATTTACCTGGTTAGGGGACGTATTAGATATTGGACTGATTTTTTTTTGTTCTTATTTTAATTGCCTCCTGACCTGTGATAGGCAGAGCATGGACACGTCCCCTTACCTGCAGTAGAAAAGACACTCCCCTGGCCAGAGCAAGCTCTTTTTCCTTTTCCGTGTACGAAAAATCCATGAAATATATGGTCCCAAGATAGGGGACGTATACGATTTTAAACTGAGAAGAATCGATACCACACATGCCCCACTAGGAGAATTTGGGGTAATGGTGGGATTAGGCAGCCTCAGAGGCATCCATGCATGCTGCCCCTTCTGTTTCCTGTCCATTTCCGTGGTGTTTCCATCATTTTCTGAGGTTTCCAGGTTTTCACCCAGCCTTCCCTAGGCAGAGCCTTGGTCCCCTGCAAAAATGCTCGAGTCTCCCATTGACTTCAATGGGGTTCGTTATTCGAAATGAGCACCCGAGCATCGGGAAAAGTTCGACTCGAATAACGAGCACCCGAGCATTTTAGTGCTCGCTCATCTCTAGTAACTATCATAATGCTGGTTTATTAGATCCAATTTAGTTGTATTAGCTAAATGTACTTGATTCCAGTTGGGTTAAGTGGGAGACATCACTAATAGGGCTTCAATCTATGGAGTTGTTCATCTGCACCCACCTTTCTAACAGAGCTCTATCTCCTTTCATTGTCTACAGTCAGACGCCCCCTGCAGGTGTGGAACGGTCTATTTAAATATGTCTCCCTGTATATAATATGTATATTATATACAGGGAGCCTTTGACAATTAAAGATGGAGGAAAACCCCATCTATGTATAGGTGGGGGAAAGATCTGAGAAAGACATTTTCCAGGTTGGAGTGGCAACGAACCATGCAATGGTCTACAAGACTATCTCGTTGTGTGAATCATATGGAGCTTTCCCATTGAGGTGGCATTTAACACCGCTTAAGCAAAATTGACTCAATTAACGATGCTCATTGCTGGCGGCAATGTGGATCACCAGGTTCTCTGATACATATATGGTGGTGATGTCCAAAGTATTGGGCTGGCATCTTTGAGTTAATTACCAGTTATTACCAGGCAGAGGTATGTATGGATAAAAATAATGATTTTACTGTAAAGAATTTTCAATATAAATGGAAGAGTTGGTTGGAGAATAAACTATGAGATACCTAATATTGCATAGTAATTTACAACTTCCCATATAGAATATTTTCTCTTCTTCTTTTTTTTTTCTTTTCGTTTCTCTGTTCTCCAGTAGGGCCATTCCTTTCAATTATATTTTTGGTTATAATATGTGATTGTATTGGTTTTGTTCATTTGTACGATTTTTCTTAACTTTTTTGTGAAAATCATGCATTATTTTGATAAAATGAAAAATAAAAAAAGAAAAGAAATGGCAATCCTACAGTGCTATGAAGAAGTATCACCCGCGGTTCTTCAGCGGCTTCGAAAATTGGATTAAACGTGGGTCTATGAAGTCTATAATAAGTGTTAAAACAGTGATTTTGAAGAGCCAGGACAGGAAATAGAATATATGGAGTGACTTAAAAATTATATCCAGAAAATCATACAACTGTTTATTTGTTTTAAAAAATGTGATCGTAGTAGCCTTTTGAGTTTAAGAAATTAACTACTTTATTGCACTGCACAGATTTTGCCTTTAGTAATGGTGAAAAATGGAAGGAGCTGAGACGTTTTTTCGTACTAACACTAAATAATTTTGGAGTTGGAAAAGGCAGCTTCGAGCAGAGGATACGTGAGGAGGCTGGGTTTATGTGTGATGTGCTGAGGAAAACAAATGGTAAAGTTAATTCATTTTTGTATTATTATTAGAATGTTTTTCTATTATTTTTACATTTAGGGGGTCATTTATTACACTGAAATACGCCTAAATTAGGTGTATTTCAGGTGCAGATGATGGTGCAGTGGTTAGTTGCGCAACTATCTGCAACTTTTCCCCACTCACGCTAGGTCTAAAATTGTGGGAGCCTTTTTTAGGCGTAGGCCCCTATTCGTAATTGTCCATAGAACATAGGTAGGTTAGCATTAGATCCCATGCCACTTTGAGAGACCTTGAGGGGGTGCTCGGGCTCCGGTATGTTCTTGATATAAGAATATATTGGTGAAAGTCTCATTTTAATATCTGTTTGAGGGTTTAGCCATATATTGTCAATTGCATTTACCATTGTAGTGCATCATCTTTCGTAAATTTTTGACTTGTATAGCCAATTATATAGCTCAGAAGCTGTCTTACATTTAGAACTGGCGCTGGATGTGTCGAAGTTATGGGGAGGCCTGCACCTCTTCATAACCTGGGTGGATCCTCTGCCAGCGATGGGGCTTTATTAAGGTCTTAATAAATGTGCCCCTTAATGTTTATTGTTTATTCTATTAGATTTTATAACCATCACCAACATCTATGGGACCTGCCTGTCACAGGGGAAATAAGTGAACCCTAAAATCCACCTGCACCTCTGTCCCTGCTTACTTGCATGACTGCCCTAAGTGGAGGACCACAACTGGTCGTCAGTCCCTGCTTATTTACATGTTGGAGCTTACCATGTAAAAGTAGAGGGAAGAAACAATAAAAAAGCGACAGGCGGGCACACAAATACTGTTAAAAACCCAGAACCAAAGTATTGAGTCAGTGACATGCCTAACGCACCTGGGGCAGGTCCTTTCCCTGGCAGCACCCCCTAACAAAAGGTACTCCCTCACAGTAGTATTGCCCTCATAGTACAACTTTCACAGTAGTTATGTCCAGATATCTTCCCCCTAATAACCACATTGTGCCCCTTCACAGTAGTTATGGCCACACTGTGCCCCCTCAAAGTATTTATGCCCTCATTGTACAATGTTCACAGTAGTTATGTCCATAATGTGCCCCCCTTTAAGTACTTATCCCTTCATTGTGCTCCCTTCACAGTAGTTATGCCCTAATTGTGCCCCTTTCACAGTAGTAATTCCCTCTTTGTGCCCCTATCACAAAAGTTATGCCCTCTTGGTGCCACTTCATAGTAGTTATGCCCTTATTGTGCCCCCATAGCAGTTATGCCCCTTCATAGTAGTAATGTCCATTGTGCCTCTTTCATAGTAGTAATACCCACTGTGCCCCCTTCGCAGTATTAATGCCTGCTCTGTGCCCCATAACAGTTATACCCCTTCACATGAGTAGTGCCCTCTGTGCCCCTTCACTGGAATAATGCCCTCTGTGCCTCCTTCACAGTAGTAATGCCCTCTAAACGAAAAACAGTAACTACTCACCTTGTCCTGTTCCTTATGCTGAAGCCCAGCACTCCCCTGCGGGGAGCCAGACACAGCCCTGCAGGTTTCTCCCAGAAAGGCCAGCAATGCGATCTGTGTCTGCAGGCCGAATGGTGGAGCAGGGAGCAAAAGGCTCCCTGCTTCACCATTCAGTGCACCAGCCTGAAGAAGAGACGGAGCGCGAGGACCTGTGCAGTCAGTTTGTGACAGGACTGCAGCTTCCCGGCATTCCAGTATTGTTGGAAGCACTAATTGCTTGATGCACCCCCCTGACAGGGGGCAACTGGCGCAGACTGCCCCCTTCCCACCCCCATTGACATGCCACTGCTCAGAGCAGTGGCATACAAAGAAGGAGAGGGTGTGGGGGACGGTCTGCCCCAGGTGCTGGCTCTCAGAGGGGTGCCAGAGGCAATGAGGGCTTCCATCAATACAAACGGAAGTGCTCATTGTTGGAGCACAGGGAGCTGGGTCCTGTCACTCACCACTCAGCTCCTGCACTCCTCCCTTCCCTCAGATTGGCTCTGAATGGTAAAGCAGGAAGACTTCTCCCTGCTCCACCATTCAGCCTGCAGGCACAGATGGCGCTGTGTGGGCAGAGCCTGCAGCCCAGAAATCTGCATAAGCTCCACCCACACAGTGCTGCAGAGCGATCTGTACCTGAAGGGAAGAGAAGTATGGGAGCTTCAGGAAGGGGACAAGGTGAGTAGGTACTGTGTTTTTTTTTTTTTTTAGAATCCAAGAATCAGGGTCAAAAGGAGTAGCCAAAGTCAGAAATCAGGAGTTCAGAACTATCCACAATGCAAAGCACTGGTGAGGTACATAGAACCATTCACAGGCAATCTGTGACCAGCAGATGGCCTGTTTAAATACCCCTCACATGCATTGGCCAAATACCACTTTCATACAGCTGCATAAATAATCATGCTATACTAAGCCCTATCACCACCCAACAAAAAAAGTATATTATTCAGTGCCTAAGTTGCAGTGCCTTACAAGTAAGTACCACCATACAGTGCTAAAATAGTACCAAAGCACAGTGATCAAAGAACCGTTTCATGCATAATGTACTAGCAATCTAAAGTCTATTTACGGTAATACAACTATATGAAGTACCCAATGCAGCAGGAGCAGCCCTATGCCATTGTATACCACTGACTGATCTTTTGACCACCGTAAAACCCAACAGTTCTATAAATCCTATATCTGAGGTTCAGCTAGTCTGAAGAAAAGTCCTTGTTACTCCATACAAGTATTTGGAAAGCCACACTTTGCTACAGTGTATTTGGAGTTTTACCTGTTGATTGACTTACGTATTTGTTGTTTTTTAGGATCTCCAATAAATCCGGATTACCATATACTACGTTCTGTGTCCAATGTGATTTGTTCCGTGGTGTTTGGTAGCCGCTTTGAATATCAAGATGAGAGTTTCCAAACACTTTTGAAATGTGTTGAAGACAACTTTTATCTCATGAGCACATGCTGGGGATTAGTAAGTAAAGTATTTTAGATTTCAGGTACATTCTAAATACATTTTAGATTTCTCATGCACTCAACATAATCGTGGTGGGCACCAGGCCTATAGTTTTGCCATATGGCGCTTCCATAAAAACGATTCCTTGTTGCTTTCTTGATTCATTACTACATTGCATAGTAGGCTAATGTACATGGATAGAACATTAGAAAAGGAACAATTTTGGATCCAAATTTACAGAACATTCAAGTTTTAATAAGAGTTACGTTGTAGTGGGTAACACTCATCCCGCATCTTACAATAATGTTGATGTTCTTCTCTTTCTGTTCATCACTGTCCCATTGTATTTTTGTGCATTTTTCCTCCTTCCCCATACCAGAGTGAAGTATATCAGAGTTAAAGATATTGCCCAGGAATACATATTATCTCCCAAAAACAGCACCTACCTGTCCATAGTTTTTGCCTGGGATTTCCCCTTTAATACTATGAAAATGTCCAGAATCCTGTATTGTGAGCTACTGTTCTATGCTACTGCACTTAAAGGGGTTGTCCGAGTTATGAAAAAAATATATAGTACTTTAAATCTGATGGGCAGCAATATATAACTAAGTTAAGCAAGTTTTAGGCAAAATAAATCTATATTTCCACATTTCCCTGGTTCTCTTCTGGTCTTTGTTTACCTGCAGTAATAACAATCTCTGCCCGTCCCCCTCCTCTGCAAATGCTGCCCTGAGTGACATGTCTGCTGGGATACTCAGCAGCATGTTGTATGTGTAGGACTACAAGTCCCAGCTGTACAATGACACTGCTGATACACACAGGATCTCCCCCCTACCTTCTTTGTTCTTTGCACCTCCTCCAGATCAGCTCCAGTGTCAGTTTTGTGTCTGTAGGGTGAGGAGAGCAGATCCTGTGTCTCTTTACATCTGCAGCTGCTGTTGTAAAGCCTTCAGTGTGTTCTGGCTGAAGGGGTTAATGTTTTATCTGAAAGAATCCAGGGAGAGCAGATAGCAGGAGCCCGGCAGAGCGGGTGGGGGGAACGTGGCCAGCACAGTGACGTTTTGTGTACAGGCTCTGTGCACGAATACAAGATTAGCTGGGAGGCAAGCTGACATCACAGGTCATGTGACCCTCATTGAAACCTGAGAAACCAGCAGCTTTAGAACCAGAAAGTGTATGGAAAAGCTGTTGCATTTGACTAGTTAGAAACATACAAAGGACAAAAAAATAACTCGGACAACCCCTTTAAAGGGTTTTTTGGGCTAGAAAATTGATGACCACTCTTATTGATGCTTGTATTATTGTGAGACACGTCGTAGTTTATTTATACTTTTTTTTGTCATTATTCTTTTATTTAGCTTTACAACATATTCCCAAAAGCCATGAGGTACATACCTGGACCTCACCATAAAATCATGGAAAACTTTATAACCATGATAAACTATATCAAGAAGAGGTCGGAGCAAAGCAAGAAGACTTTGGACAGTAATAATCCAAGGGATTTTATAGACTGTTTCTTGATCAAACTGGAGAAGGTACAAAAAAGTCAAATGACTGATAGATGATGTCAAGCACTACTTTCTGTCATTGCATCTTTTCTTCAAGCACAGGAAGGGAAGAATAAAGAAACTATCTACACGCCAAATTCTTTAGTGATGTGTTCGATGATCTTGTTCTTCGCTGGAACAGAAACAGTGAGCCTTACCCTAAAATATGCATTGTTATTCCTCCTAAAACACCCCAAAATAGCAGGTAACTAAGGTTGGCTGGATCTTCAAAATATGAGAACCTTAAAAAAATTATGTTAAAAAATGTTTTTTCTTTTGTCTCCAGAAAAGGTCCGCAGTGAAATAGACAGTGTAATTGACCAACGTTCACCAAAGTTTGAGGACAGACTCAACATGCCTTACACAGAAGCTTTCATAAGTGAGGTCCAGAGATATGGCGATGTAGCACCCTTGAGTATTCCCCATACATTGACCATGGATACTCAGATTCGCAATTATAAATTAAAGAAGGTAGACATCCACTTCATCTAAAGAAAAAAAATGACGATGCAAAACGTTTACTCATCAATTTCTTTTTAATATTTTCCCACCCACAGGGAACAGTTTTCACTCCTGTGCTGACAAGTGTACACTTTGACAAAACACAGTTCAATAATGCTGAGAATTTTGACCCAAAAAACTTTTTGGATGAAAATGGTATATTTTTAAAGAAGGAGTCCATGCCATTTTCTGCAGGTAAGAATGAATTTGAACCAGATGCTAAACTGGGTGGATAATACAATTAAAGAGGACCTGTGCACTTTCTTGAATTTTTTTGTAATGAATACTGGGATTCCCTGATAAAATAACAATTTTGCAGGACCTTATCTTAGTACTTTGTTGCTCCTTCCTATATTGCTCTGTAATTGTGCTTATCAATCGGGAGGGCCCGGACACTTTTAGACCATCTCAGCACTGATTGGACAAGTGTTATCCTTTCTAAAAACATTAACAAGGGAAATGTTCTCTACAACCTTCCATAGCATTGCTTCTTTGCAGTCCTCATAGAGGATACCTAATGCTGCATTCTTCCAATACCTTCAACTCCGACATTTATTCATTAATGCACAATTCGGACCTTGCAAGTGTCATTGGTTTCTTTCAGACTTTGATCTCCTGACTTGTTGAAGCCACACATCTATGATTTGCACAATTACACTTCAGTGTAACTAAACCATTTGATAAAACCCTAGCTAAGTGGATAGAGGATCTGCCCAAGCTGAGTAATGGGTACTGAGAGGAAGTTGGGAATTCCTTTCTACTCATGGTAGTGAGCATCCTAATTCAGCCCTGAGAAATAGGGTTTATTACATCCCTGTTAGACAGTGGATGATCTGCATTTCAGAATAAGATAGCTGTTTTCGATGTGGGGTCCCCACAGGGGCCATTGTTCATGCTGTCTGGTCGTGCTCCATGTGCAGGGGTGGATTGGCTGTAGACCTTACAGGAAAATTTCCCGGTGGACCAATGCCCAGGGGGCCGTCTGGGCCTGGCCAGTGGAAGTTTTTGGGGATGTATTTTGTGCTGCTGGCAGTATTTTGTGATGGATTGTGGTATTTGGCTCTGTTGGGGTGGTATAGTGTGCCACAATATGGAATTGCTGGCCCTGCCTTCCATCAATTTGGACTCAACTACAAAACGGGGCCACTTTTAGTATTCTTTCCAGGGCCGCTTTGAATTCCCAATCCGCCCCTGTCCATGTTAACTAATTCCCCAGGATCCTCTCCACATAAATCCGCCTCCTGGGAATTATGGAGATGGCATAATAGACGGGTCTTACAAAAAGATTTCATTTTTCATGTGCTGTTTTGTGCAAGGGAAATAGTAATAATAGCATTGAATTCAACCACTGAACTTGTTTTCCCACTGGAATCATCTATACATAAATACATTCCATTCTATAAAATAATTATGAAATATATACCGTATGCCCAGGAAAAATTTTTAAAATTTCAAAAAAGATTTGGTCTCCCTGATGAGAAACCTCTGATACTGCTCGCTCTGATGATTCCTCTCTTAAATGATGCATGAAGTACAATTGTATTCAATCCAATGTGATCAAATTTTACCAAAGCAGCCAAGCCAGGGGAGCTGAGGTCCTCTTTAAATCACACCTGCACATTTCTCATCTTGATGTTTTCTTTAAAATGCATCAAATGTGTTTCTTTCAACTTGAACTTTATATGAATCCCCTGGTGATCAGCCGGAATCTGCAGGTGACTTCACAAGTGTACTTCATGATGTCTATTAAAATGAATGTGTATATAATATAATCCAGAATATATCACCTATTGCAGAAGTTCCTTTATTTATTCATTCACTAACATATCTTTTCAGGTAAGAGAATTTGCCCAGGCAAGAACTTGGCACTTATGGAGCTCTTCATTTATATCACAACAATATTACAGAACTTCACCATCAAGTCACCTGTGCCACCTGAAAAGATCTCAGTTGCTCCAGTTGCGATTGGTCTTGGAAATATTCCTCCCAGCTTAGAGATAATGTTTTTACCTCGTAGAGGTTTTCATGCATAACATAATATATGAGAGATCATGTGATTTGGAAGATGTTCATGAACGTTAAAAGCAACTTGGTGACAGGGAAGATTCACAATATTCTTATTATTACTCAGTAGTATAATTAGCTTGTGCAACAATCCAGCATTTGTCATTGTATTAGGTAAATGGTGTTGTAGTAGATTAGATAAATAAAGATAGATTGTTCAGCATCACTCTTCTACATGGGTTGTCTTAAGTATCACAGGGAGGGTGCCTGTGTGATAGGTGTTTAAGCTAGCTAGTTCCCTGTGAATGCGTGCTTTTTACTTTGTGATTTCCCGCGCCCGACCTCTGCCTGTTACATATATTTCACCATAGGCTGCTTGACCTGCTCTTTGACTTGATATCTGGACAGTACAAACTCTACATACACTAACCTTGGCTTGTCACTGACTACGGTTGTGCCTGTGCTCCACAGTCTCTTGACTCCTGTGGGTCTGCAGTCACTGAACACAGACTACTCAAAAAGTAGCAGCCTGGTGGTTCTCCTGCAGCAGAGTCCAAGTACATGTATAGGGGTTAAAGGATGAAGACCAGGGGTCTGCCAAGACAACGCCCTTACGAGTAGCCCCAAGCTAAATTTGTTCAGTGGCACAGCAGGCCCACATCTGCTTTTGTTACAGCAGTGCTTGGAAAAGAGAACTGCTTTTTAAAGAAAAATGTATGTCACCCTTAAGAGTCTAATAATTTTTCTGCCATACTTGGTGAAAAATAGAGAAGGAATAGTCCAGGATACATTCTAGTATATAGAATGAATCTTGGAATTCTTTACATAGGGTTTTCGATGCAGTACTGAATACAGGGCTGCTATCAGGGCAGTTCAAGTAGTACTCCTGTCAGGGGCCCTGGCCAATAAGGGGACAAAATGCTTTTTCAGACTGCCACCCAGCTATACTACCTAGCAGTTTCTGCATGGGAGCTATACAATAAAAATACCAAATTTGAAAGGAGTTGTCTCATGTCATAGATTGATGGCATGTCGCTAGAATATGTCATCAATGTCAGATAAGTGTGTGTCCCACATTTCCAGAATCGGGTCATGGAGAGCAGCCATGCATGTGCATCCACTCTCTATTCATCGATGTGGGAGTTCCAAAAATAGCCAAGTGCTGGCTCAGCTATTTCCTGTAGTCCCATCGCAGTGAATGGTGAGGTGGCCATGCTTACGTTCTTCATTCACCTCTATAGGACTATTTTCAGAATTCCCATAGTGATGCATGGAGAGCATTCTGGGGGCCCCGTTTTATAGATAACAGAGGATCCTAGTAGTGGGCTCCACACCTATCTGACATTGATGGCCAGGGTTGTAGCTAAAGGCTCATGGTTCCTGGTGCAAGAGTTCAGCTTGGCCCCCTTCCCTCCAGTGCAATATGGCCAGGGGCAAGGAAGCACATAGCGTTCATGCTGCCCGTAGCAAAAATTTAAACAGCAACCCCCCACATGCCAAGTTCTTGACCTAACCCCTTCCCTCCAGCCAGAGGTGTAACTTGACCAGCATGCACTTTCTATAATACCAGTGAAACTTCTTATGTGGCACAAGAGTCTTTGGGTCCCCTCAGGTTCCTGGGTCTGGTAGCGACTGCAACCCCTGTAGCTATGTCCTACATTCTAGCGATATGCCATCAATGTATGAGATGAGCCAACCCATTTAATAGGCAATGATGGGTAAAACTGGTTCCCAACATGGAGCCCTTCGTTTCCTCAATAGTATTTGGTTTCACTGTTTGAAGCTGCAGTAAGGTCATATCATTTCTATTCATTTCATAGTCAGTTGTTTGCTGTGCTTGAGAAGAAGTATGACGCTTATCCTTAGGTGAGCATCAAATGTATTCAGCAAGGTGCGAGATGGAGGTTGCTGAACAACTTAAGAAGTTCTGGAGCCCTGGTCATTTGACTGGATGGGGCCCAGATATTCAGTCCTGCTGAAGGATGTCTAAGATTGTCACCTGACTTTCCATTATTTGCTATTATATAAGTGTCACGCATGATAATCCATATTTGTATTATTATAGTAGATAGGTAAAAGCTTTCATGCTTCTCGCTTTTCTTTTTTTTCTATATTATTCAGATTTTGTAACTAGTGTTGAGCGAGCACCTCTGTGCGAGCACTAGGGGTTGCTCGAGTGCTCGGCCGAGCACCCGAGCATAATGTTAGTCAATGGGACTAAACCAGGCACCCCCCGCTCGGAAGAGGGGAGGGTGTCTGGTTAATAGAAAAAGGTCAGAATTGCGACTTCTCCTCTTTTACTTCTTTCACTCGTAAAAGTATGCTAATTAACTGAATTTGTACACATTAGCGCACAATGCGTACACATTAGCGTACAAATTCGTACGGATTAGCGTACAAATCAACATTACAGTGCGGGGAAGAGACTCGAGCATTGCGCTCGAGTATATTTGGTGTTCGGCCGAACACCGAGCGGACCCAAGTGTAGGCATGCTCAGCGAGTTCGGCCGAGCATGCTCGCTCAACACTATTTGTAACCTAATGTGTATACTGCCATCATAAAATATATGACTCTCTATTTTCTGATTACTGTGTCTTTTCCAAGAGGGATGTTTGTTCTTTGCTGTCGTTTAAATCAAAACCATCACAGCAGCAGCAGGAGCTGAGCAGAAATATTCTGGATAACCTATAATTTATTGATCTAAATCTCTGCAATTACAAAATTATTCAGATCCAGATGCTGATTTAAAAAATGTAGATAATTTTTGTGGGACAACCAATTTAAGTTACAAAACATGGATCTCTATAACGGTAATAACATATGGTTAAGGACTATCAAATATTTTTGATTCAAAAGAGCAGATGCTAGAGTTCTTTCATTTTGACATTTGGTTCACCAAGTTAGTGAACCTATCAACCTTTGCACCTGCACAAGCAAGTCTACATTGCTGAATGATAACTATTAGAGATGAGTGAATCTATTCGCCGCTTCGTAGATTCGTATCGAATCTTGGAAATTTTCAGCTGTGAAGCGAATCCGAATTTCCTTGGATTCGCTTTGTATTATTTGTAAATCTACGCAAAATGTTACACGCTAACTATACGTACGATACGTATGAACCGTACAAAACATGCACATTATGTGTGAGGCGGGACAATGATGATATGTGCACGCAAGAGCGGGAAAGTGAGGATATGCCCCCCTCATAACTGGAAAAAACCAGCCCAGCCACCGGGAACTAACTATTTGCACGTATAGGGAGTGAAGACTCCTCCATCAGTACTCCACCCTCCTCTGAGTCACTCTGAACCAGTTTAGACCAGTGCTGACTGCTGACCTGAGAGCAAGTATTTACTGCAAGTGCAAGCATGGCTCAAAAAAAGCTGCGTGACCTGCGTCCCAACTGGAACGAGATGGTCTTTGGGGACAAGTTACCAGAACCAGCCCCCCGCTTCAGACATCAAGAAGTCACAAGTCAAGATCAAGAGAAACCCAGCTTCGAAGCCTGGGTCATCCTATTCCTTACCAACTGCTGCTGCGTGAGGCAGCGGGAGCATCTGCTTTGTCTTCTGCGGCTGGAGTGTCCGCTATGGCTCGTTCGGCGGAGGTGGCTGGAGCGTCCACTTCGACACCCAGGAGATCCACCCCTTCCATACACCAGAACCCCATTGTTCTGGCATCTGTGACGGCCCATGCACAGACCCTCTGGGAGGATAAAACTGCAGTGGAGCACTGGGTCATACAGGTACTCAACCACCCTAGGCCGGGAGATCCTTCACTGGAACACAGGAAGGGAACTGTGGTTTGGTTTTCAGTTGGGAGAGGGTCTGACTTCCTGCAGGATGATGAGGATGGGAAGGAATATTTTGTGGGCCACAGGTTGGTGAAACAGCCGTACCTGCCACAACATCGGCATAGCCTGTATGTGGGGGATCAGGTGGAGTACACATGGCGTCCCTGAAAGGCCCATTTGAGACCGGGGTTACACTCCTTTCGCAACCTCTGGTGCCTACAAGGGAACCAGAAGTGTGGCCGGATGAACCACCAGGTCCAGGACGCTTGCGCTGCCTGCAGGAGTTCCCAGATGGTGTCCTCCAGTTCAGTGAAAAGCCGCAGCCGAGCCTCTGATTCCTGGATTGCCAGCACCACCACCACAGTCCTTACAGCTGGGTCAGCTGACTGCGTCTTCATTCACCTTATAATCTACGGTGATCCACCAGTACCAGCTGCCGTGGAAGATAAAGCCAGCAGCAGCCGGGGAAGCTGGGGCTTCTTCCCTGGATGCAACCTTTCCGGAACCGCTGCAGCCTGGAAGTTCTTACCCCAGCTGTCCCGGCAAGAGGATCCGGAAAAGCTCAAGTGGCCGCAGCGCTCACCAGCGTGACCACCACTCGGACCCGGTCAAAGTCCGAATTCAGGAACAAGAGGGCACTGGAGCTCCACCACCGCAGCGAGCATGGCCTACAAGAGGCAGGAGCGTCCTCTGATGACCTTCAGCAGCAGCTCAAGTGAGGAGGATTTCAAGTCCCTCATCTGTGGAACCTACTACTGGCTGTCAAGGACACTGCAGGAGGACCTATGGGAGCCACACCATGGACTGCATCTGATGGGTGAGAGCTAGTTGGCACTTTTTATCTTAGTTTGTTCGTGTTGCCCCCGTTTGACTTTCACCCAGATGGACATGGCTGTCAGGGCTCCCCCCATTCTGCAGAAAATTTCATGTTGTGCCAAAGTGCACCTATTTTCCTTTTTTCCACCTTCTCAGGTTATTTGGGAGCCCCTTTTGCAAAAAGGGTTCTCTATTTGCTGCTATTCTCTATTATCCATGTGGATTACACATTACCTGTTTGGATTACAATTTTACCTCACATGGATTACAATTGAATTTTGGAATATGTGTTCCGGACAGACTGTTTTATCATTGCTAACTAGGAGCCATAAGGAGAGACTCAAACGTATATCTGAGCCTTTTATGCTTGCAAATGTGAAATTGATTGCACTAAAATGTTTGCCTAATTATGTCTTTGATGTATTTTAGCTACACTGTTTTAATGGTTCAGCACTTTAGCCCATTGTGTGTATTCTTTTTCTGGTACTGCAATGTGTCCTATTATGCACTTATTATGCAGTGTTTTTAGTAAATTATTAACTTATTGAAAGCTAGCAGCAGTGAGCACCTTATTTTTCTAGTTCATATATTCTTGTGCGTATGATGCATTTGCGCATCAATAGTATGTTAAGGATTCGTACGCACTTTTGTACGCTAATGCTTAAGTATTGCATACTTTTAACTATGCTGACTGTACGTATGTAATTTACGCAGGAATGTTCGCAAAACAACGATTGATTTTTTTTTTACATAGATTTGACGAATAAGTTCGTGTAAATACGAATCTTGTCAGATATTCGGTGAATATCCGACAAATAAAATTTTAAATGATTCACTCATCTCTAATAACTATGGTCTTGATGTGTCTCATAAAACATGTCCACATCAGTTGTGAGGGTCTATTAGTAGTCTTTGAAGCATCCTGCTCCAAGAGTCGCTATATACTGCAAATTACAAAGAGTTAACAAAATGTATATGCTTTAATATGTAATATCTGCATATGGTAACAACAAGACATGTTTATAGCCACCATTAGATGGGGGTGTTGTCACCTTCTATATAAATAGAGGTGATAAAACATTCTAGTCAGTTAGTCTAGCCTAGCTATGGCTAAGAGAAGGAAGCACATGTGTAATTCTGACACTCAAGCTCATCCTGGACCTGGAACCACCTAAAACAGAGCCAGAACACCTGAAGAAAACAGACCAAATGAAAGCAGAGGCGTAGAGGAATTCCATTAGAGATAGCTGTATAAAAGGACTAATAGGCACAGGGTGGATTCTGTGGACTTGTACTATAGGACTTGTAAGTATGACAACCTGTCTAAATAATGGAGCAGAAGAATTTGCCTGCTGTGAGGAAGTACTGCATTTAATTTGTCTAATGTATTACACTTCATGTCTGGATGCTTATGTCACAGTCATCTAGTGGAGTGCAGACTGAGGAAGATTGCTTTAAAGAAACATCATTTGGCCTGCTACTGTGCTTGTCCATTACATGATAACAACAACTGTGCTGATCTATTTGTATTTCAATTCTTCAGTAAAGAACTGTTCTGCTGCACAACTGTTTCATCATTGCTTCCTGTACTACTATTGCACTGAGAAGTGCTGGCGTCACGACAACTGAGATCCTGTCTTGCACCTCTAAGCCTACATAATCAAGTGCACCTCAATTAGGTAGGAAGAGAACTGGAACATGCCCCACAGGGAAGAACAAATGTGCTCTTCCCATCATTGCATACTGACCCAAGGAGTTCTGAACTGTGAGTACAACTACTACTACATCCATTCGACCACCCACACTGACACATGCCCCTGTGGCCTGGTTGCTGCATGTTGTTGGTCTCAAGAAAACTCCTCAACATTTGCTGAGTCCCAAGTAGTTTGGATTCTTCTTTTGTTTCCCCCTGGAGCTAAGAAGTTCTATATCTGCTTACCACACTCTACTGAAATAACATGTGCGATTGTTTAGTGAGCATCAGATAGTTTGGATGGAAAAAAGATTTGGCTTTATATGAAGAATTTGTCTCATAATTGCTTTAGTCTGTTATTTTCATAAACTGAAGGGACACATAAAGAGGTTTTCTGGGTATTTAATACTGATGACCCATCTTCAGGATAGTTCATCAATATCAGATTGCCGGCACCCCCACGATCAACTGTTTGAATAGGCCAAAGCATTGCAGCTTCCTCGCAACTTACTGAGCACAGTGCCAACCATTGGATAGCAGCTGTGCTTTGTATAGCAGCTTAGCACTATTGATTTGAATGGGACTGAGTTGCACTTAGGCCATGTGACCAATAAATGTGACATCACCTAGAAGAAGGTCATGGTGTTTACTGGAGCTCTGTAGCCTCTTCAAACAGTGGCAGAGGTTGCAGGAGTCAGACCACCACCGATCAGATACTGATGACCTCTCCTCAGGATAGGTCATTGGTATTTCAAACAACGGACAACCCCTTTAAATGTTTTCTAACAACATTAGGGAAATGTATCAAACTGGTATAAAGTAGAACTGGTTTAGCTACCTATAGCAACCAGTCAGATTCCTCTTTTCATTTTCCAAAGGAGCTCTGAAAAATGAAAGGTGGAATTGCAGCAAACAGACCACAGGGTTCTCAGAGTGGGGCTAATGTTGTGGAGGTGGACTGAGGAATAGTCTGTACTCATGGTTAGTAGCTCCCTGGGTCAGCATGCAGTGAGTGGAAGGATAGCACTGAATTCCTTTGGGGCACTCTCAGGGTCACAGGAGTTCTCCTGCCAGATGGTAGTCAAGGTGCCCTTGATGGTTGGGTTTTAGGTACAGGGAAGGCAGGGTCCCTGATATCTTTGTGACGCCAGCACCCTTGCAATGGTAGGATATAAATAATGAGTTCAGGTTAAACAGCAAACATTCCTTTACTGACGCAGACTGTTCAGGACAGGTCTCACTTGTTATGGACCTGCAGATGTTACACAGAAATGCAGTCTCCTAAGATGGTACAAGTCTCACAGCTGCACAGATAACCATAGGCCAAACCAGGGTCCCTTTAGATTTTTTAAGTAATCTCCCTTATCCCTCATGTGCGGCCTTCTCAGTGAGCAGGTCAAAGAAATGAGAAAAAAAATCAAACAGCAGGTGGTGATATACAGATACATTTACTCAGCAGCTATACTAAATTTTTAATTACATGCAATTACAAAAGTATTCGGATCCAGGTGCTGGTTTGAAAACTGTAGAATAAAACCCCTTTAAGGCAATGCAACCAACAGGGCGGTTGTCCCTAACAGTAGGCAAATTCCTCTGCTCCATTGTTTGAGAGGTTGCTTATCCAAGTTTCCACCTGTGGATGGGAAGGTACATACAATTGGGCCAGGCTGTATTTGGGGTGTGCCCAGGCATTGAAGGCGTCTCCTAAACAAGGACATTGTACAGTCAAATAAGTCCTTTGTAAACTGTTCACCTCGCTCCGCTCTCTATTGGTCTGCTTTTAGTAGTCATTCCTTTCTCAGGCCTCCCTCTGGCTGGTACCTGTGTCCAGGGGTGGACAGGATGTCAGCTTCACATCTTTCTGCTTGCTCTTCTGCGCTGTCTCTGGCTGAACTGGTTTAGACCGGATTAACACACTGAACTAACTCCCTGACTCTGCATTATGCTGATTCACTCCTCTCCTTAAAGGGTTTCTGTCACCAGAAATCACCCTATTAAACCAAGTGTCATTTGCAATGAGCAAATGACACTTGATGACAGTAATGTTAGTGTCATATTTCTCTGTCCACTAGTTTAGACAAAAAATAGGTTTTTATAATATGCAAATGACCTCCCCTAGGTGCAGTAGGCGTGAACCTGCACCTAGGAGAGGCCGTAATAACGCCTCCGTAGCGATGATTGACAGGGCCGGGCAGCCAGCTCTTTCGGCTCCCGGCCCTGTACGATCCCGAAATCCCGCGCCTGCGCACTGCCGTAGTACATCTGCGCACGCGCGCTGAGAGCCGGCGGCCGCCCGGGTCCCGGCTCCTTCGTGCGCGGATGTACTACGGCAGTGCGCAGGCGCGGGGATTTCGGGATCGTACAGGGCCGGGAGCCGAAAGAGCTGGCTGCCCGGCCCTGTCAATCATCGCTACGGAGGCGTTATTACGGCCTCTCCTAGGTGCAGGTTCACGCCTACTGCACCTAGGGGAGGTCATTTGCATATTATAAAAACCTATTTTTTGTCTAAACTAGTGGACAGAGAAATATGACACTAACATTACTGTCATCAAGTGTCATTTGCTCATTGCAAATGACACTTGGTTTAATAGGGTGATTTCTGGTGACAGAAACCCTTTAAATAGAGGATGACACCAGCCCCATCTAGTGGTGGCTGTGAGAAATGACCTATAATTACCATGTGCTTATAGTAATACACAGTGAATACATACATAGAGGAAGTAGGAGAATAGGCTGCTTTGGGGCCTGAACTCAGCAGGAGCCCACCCAGGAGGAGGACTAAAAGATTTTATTGTCAGGGACCCCTCAACAGTATTATAGAATGACATTATATACAGTGATACTGTAGGAAATGGATGGAGAGGGCTTCTGGGCTTCGTCTGAAAATGCAAAGCTGACTATCCACAGGAATGGGGGTTGCACGGGAGACAGGGTGCGAAGAAGCTGCAGGGGAGAGGGGGAGAGTCATTCAAAAATTTGTTGTGGGGCCCAGTCATTTCTAGTTATGCTACTCCATACATGACATGACATACCTCCCAACTTTGCAAAGAGAGAAAGAGGGATATATTGTGCGGCGCGCACAGCGCGCCGCGGCAAATTTTTTCTGCAGTAGGTCACGCCCCTATCCCCGCCCACTATAAACTAATCTCACTCAGTCCCTTTACTACACAGGGATAATAAACACAGTGATGTCATCGTACAGGGATAATAAACACAGTGATGTCATCGTACAGGGATAATAAACACAGTGATGTCATCGTACAGGGATAATAAACACAGTGATGTCATCGTACAGGGATACTACACACAGTGATGTCACAGTACAGGCAATTTGTTATTTCTGATTATTTTAAGGCATTCCAGTGCTGGTGGAGTTTCATTAGTTTGAATGAATTTTGAGAACTGCAACATTTCATCGGGGAATGATTTTTCTAAATCATGATGATAGCCTTATCTGCGCCCCCCCAGGCCTTGTTTGCACAGGTGTACTGTGACATCATTGTGTTTATTATCCCTTTACGGTGACATCACTGTGTTTATTATCTCTGTACAGTGACATCACTGTGTTTATTATCCCTGTACGGTGACATCTCTGTGTGTATTATCTCTGTACTGTGACATCACTGTGTTTATTATCCCTGTACAGTGACATCGCTGTGTGTATTATCCCAGTGCAGGAAGAGGTAAGTGGTCTGTGTTTGTGTGTTTGTTTTCTATTTTTCAGGGTCGTGAATGCAGAGGACTACGTCGGATTCGGTGGACTACGTCGGACCAGCTTTTTTTTTTTTTTTAATAAAATGGTCAAACAGGGGTCTGGGGGAGTGTTTATTTCAATAAAATGTTTTATACTGGTGTGTGTGTATTTTTTTTTACAATACTACAGTTTTAGTAATCACGGCTATCTACTGACGGCCCTGATTACTAATACTGGGCTTAGTGCTTGCCGGTATGGCAGGCCAGCACTAACCCCAACATCTATTACCTCGGCACCCACCGCCACCAGGGGTGCCGGGAAGAGCCGGGTACCCGCAAGACCGGACCTTCTAAATTGAGGGTCTGGCTCTGGGGCGGCTGCAGGCTGGTACCATTAGGCTGGGAAGGGCCAATAACCGTGTCCCTTCCCACCCTGGTAGTGCCAGGCTGCTGCTGCTGGTTGTATCTGGCTGGAGAAGGAAAAAGGGGGGACCCCACGCCATTTTTTACAAAAATAATTAAATAATTAAAAAAAAAATGGCGTGGGGTCCCCCCCTTTTTTCCTTCTCCAGCCAGATACAACCAGCAGCAGCAGCCTGGCAGTACCAGGGTGGGAAGGGACACGGTTATTGGCCCTTCCCAGCCTAATGGTACCAGCCTGCAGCCGCCCCAGAGCCAGACCCTCAATTTAGAAGGTCCGGTCCTGCGGGTACCCGGCTCTTCCCGGCACCCCTGGTGGCGGTGGGTGCCGAGGTAATAGATGTTGGGTTAGTGCTGGCCTGCCATACCGGCAAGCACTAAGCCCAGTATTAGTAATCAGGGCCGTCAGTAGATAGGCCGTGATTACTAAAACTGTAGTATTGTAAAAAAAAATACACACACACCAGTATAAAACATTTTATTGAAATAAACACTCCCCCAGACCCCTGTTTGACCATTTTATTAAAAAAAAAAAAAAGCTGGTCCGACGTAGTCCACCGAATCCGACGTAGTCCTCTGCATTCACGACCCTGAAAAATAGAAAACAAACACACAAACACAGACCACTTACCTCTTCCTGCACTGGGATA